>KL289358.1:23817-72473 GCA_000699545.1 Podiceps cristatus | reverse complement strand
AGCCTTGGCTGCAGTGACCATGAAATGGTGCCGTTCAAGATCCTCAGGGCAGCGAAGGGGGCGTGCAGCAAGCTCACTGCCCTGGACTTCAGGAGAGCAGACTCTGGCCTCCTCAGGGATCTGCTTGGTAGTGTAGCTTGGGATAAAGCCCTAGAGGGAAGAGGGGCCCAAGAAAGCTGGCTAATATTCAAGGATCACCTCCTCCAAGCTCAGGAGCCATGCATCCCAAGAAAGAGGAAGTCAGGCAAAAATGCCAGGAGGTCTCCATGGATGAACAAGGAGCTCCTAGGCAAGCTCAAGCAGAAAAAGGAAGCCTGCAGAGGGTGGAAGCAAGGACAGGTAGCTTGGGAAGAATACAAAGAAATTGTCTGAGTAGCCAGGGAGCAGGTTAGGAAAGTCAAAGCCCTGATGGAATTAAAGCTGGCCAGGGATGTCAAGGGCAACAAGAAAGCCTTTTATAGGTATGTCAATGATAAAAGGAGGACCAGGAAGGATGTGGGCCCTCTCCAGATGGAAGCAGGAGACCTGGTTACCCAGAATGTGGTGAAAGCTGAGGTGCTTAACCACTTTTTTGCCTCAGTCTTCAACAGGAAGTGCACTAGCCACACTGCCCAGGTCGGAGGTCGCCAATACGGGGACTGGAACAATGAAGAAACACCCACTGTAGGAGAAGACCAGGTTTGAGAGTACCTAAGGAACCTAAGGTGCATCTGCGGGTCCCGAGGGAACTGGCGGGCAAAGTTACCAAACCCCTCTCCATGGTCATGGCAGTCTGGTGAGGTTCCCACTGATTGGAGAAGGGGCAACATCACCCTCATTTTTAAAAAGGAAAAAAAAAAGGAGGACCCAGGGAACTACAGGCCAGTCAGCCTCACCTCTGTGCCTGGCAAGACGATGGAGCAGATCCTCCTCAAAACCATGCTAAGGCACATGGATAACAAGGACGTGATTGGGCACAGCCAACATGGCTTCACCAAGGGCAAATTGTGCCTGACGAACTTGGTAGCTTTCTACGATGGGGTTACAGCGTTGGTGGACAGAGGGCAGCCATCTGACACCATCCACCTGGACTCGTGCAAGGCATTTGATGCTGTCCCGCACGACATTCTGGTCTCTAAACCAAAGGGACATGGATTTGACAGATGGACCACTCGTTGGATAAGGAACTGGCTGGATGGCCGCACCCAAAGTGTTGCTGTCAATGAATCAATGTCCAGGTGTAGACCAGTGACGAGTGGCATTCCTCAGGGGTCAGTACTGGGGCCAGTGCTGTTTAACATCTTTGTCGGCAACACAGACAGTGGGACCGAGGAAGTTATCATAAACCCAAAGGGCTCATGAGACCAAAGCAGATTTGTGTGCTCAGCAGAGTAACTCTTAAATGAAAAGCAGAATTCAAACTAGCCAGATTTGGGCCTGTTTACAGATACTGGTCACTCCTGCAGAATGTATTAAAGGCATGATTGCCTGGTGGAGTTAAACTTTTTGCCCCCAACTCAAAGTCTTCCAGGAGGGGTGTGAACTCCCCTGGAAATGTCACATCTGGAGGCTGCAGTACATCAAAGGCAAACTCACTCTTCTTAAGCACCTTTTCTGTACGCTGCAGAAGCACGTAGCCCTGTGGGAGATTGCAGCATGCAGTGCAAGCCACTGGGTCTTAGTCATTTGACTTCAGTGAATATTGTCATCAGTTAATCTTGTGCTGAAGATGATCTCTGAAGTACCAATCATGCAAAAATCGACTTTATGTTTGAAGGACAAATGCAAAGTCTCTCTTACTGTTCTTTTATAACATACACTCCATCACACCTGACACAACCACTCCTGTCAAATATTGTAGTTTAAATAGTTCTGTTGGTAAATGATAAGTACCAGAGCATACATTTGGGTAACCTTACACCCTGGAGAGAAGAGGGTGTCCTGGATTTATTGTTACAATGTTTTAATATTGCTTCATTTTGTCCAAAGAGAAATACTGGAGTTCTTCATAAAGGTGAACTCTGTAAATCGATAAAGACATTCTTGGTAAATCTGATTTTTAGCTGGGAAAGGTTTTAGCTGTATTGCTAAGGAGGAGGGGGAGCTGTTTTTTTCAAAAAATGGAAAAAGAGGCACGGAAAGAAGTGCTTTCCACTTCAGGTGCCAAGAGGTGGGAAGCGTGCTAGTCTGGAATATCTTCCCACAGATTGTCAAACCCCCATGGCATTCAGAGGCAGCAGTGCACAGCGAAAGCACCCAAGGCAGGGGAACCCTTCCAGAACATACCTCTGAGCTTGCCTGAATTTCCCTCAGGGCAGCACTGCCTTTCACTGCTCCGTGCTCAGGAGTCCGACCCGCTCACAGCCTCAAGCCAGGGCGCTTTAACTCTGGCGCAGCACCCAGATCCTGCTTCCCCAATGTCTCTCGTGGGCTGCATTAACACAACAGAAGCCTCTGCATGTAAGCCCTGACAGTAGCCGAGCTCCAGGGGATGTGCTGGTCCCCTACAAAAACATTCATACACTGCTTTCCTCTCCTCAAAAGGAAGGCAGCTGGTTGATAGGAGGATCCAGGATCTGGCCACGGGCACCAGTGGGAAGCATCTCACAAGCTGAGCCTTCCCACCCAGACTCTACCTCGCAGGGCAGGATGTCCTTTGCTGTTTGGTTCAGTGGGTGAAAACGTGAATGTAAACCCACGCTTCAGCATTTGATGACCCAGGGAGCAGAGGCTGTTGACAAATCTATCCTGGAAACTAGTGGAAGAGTTTCTAATTGTATTCCTACAGCTTGTTTATCTTGGGCTTCGCTGCTTGCTTCTTTGAACTGCCTTGATTTTGAAGGTTTGTTTGGGGTTTTTTTGTTGTTGTTTTAATAAGCTACGTACTGCAATTTATTCTGTATCACAGAACCAGAGAAACGTCTCCGAGAGAAAGACAACTCATGCAAAGAATGACTCAGACGTACATCCCATCCTGCAGAGAAGAACAATGCTTGTGCCAGCGCAGCAGAGCCTGCTAAAATCTGTAACAAGGCTGCCGGAAAACAAGAAGGTTGGACAAGTTATAGAAATAAAAGCCAAACCCTCTGATCAAAGAATCGAATTAGAGACAAGAAAGGAAGAGACAACTGGCTGACAGTCAACCAGATGCCCTGTGGGACTTGGAGAACACAATTTAATCTCTCTGTTTCAGTTTCCCATCCATAAAATGACTGTTGGCCGCTTTATCTGCTTAGTCTATGGGAGGCTGGGGTCAGAGACGGTCTCTCATTATATGTCTGCACACTTCCTAGCCAAGTGAATCCTGTATTTCTATGAAGGTAAATGAGAAATTCTTGAACACCAGTACAGTTAAATCAAATCTCTAAATGTTTTTGTGTTTCACTGTTAACTGCCTGTGAGCTCTTACTGAAGCTTTTTCAACTGTGGAGGCATTCTGGATCTCTTTTTCCCACGAGATACACTTGATGAAGTTGGAGCTGGGACCTCTGAGCTTTACAAAATCCCTTTCCTCCTCCTCACTCCTACTTCTGTGAAACTTGTATGGGCATCATCCCTTCTAAAAGACCATTACCCCTCCATCAAACAGGGCTGAAATTGGCTGAGATGTACAGAAGTTGGTGAGTCAAAGGACATGCAGCCACACTACCTATTTCCAGGGAAAACTCAAAATCAAGCTGGCTGGAGCAAAGCCAAACCGTCTCTTCCCATCTCAATCAGCAGATCAGTTTGTGCCCTCTAAACAGTCCTGTCTCCCCACACAGTTTAAGTCCAAGGGGAATTCTATCACCAGCCAACTGAGAAGACAATCTGGTTCTGATATTCATTCAGTCTCCATCGCCTTAGCTGTCTTAATACACCGAGGAGCCAGTAGCTGTTAAGCTGAGACTAAAATATTTAAATGGCAGCCGAAACACAAATATTTACAGGGAGATGAACTATTCCCTTGAAGAGCTGACCGAAGAGCAGTGCTAATTCTCCATCACTTAGATCCAAACCAGAAGAGCCCAGGAGGAACCACAACTTACTAGACACAGCGCAGAGGTCGGTCATTGAGCTTTTCCGAGCTTGACGGGTGCCAGAGGCCAGAGCAGAGCAACACACAGGTTCTTTCAGATCAGATAAACTACAGGAGTGATTCTTACTCATACAGAGTCTCTGTTGCACTAGTACCAACCCTGGGAGAGGAACTTGCACCACTCTTGGACGCCACTACGGAAATACACAGCAAAGAAACATGTGACCCATGACTAGAATTTCAAGCCAGAACTTCATCATTTAAGGCAACACATCCAGTCTGAGCACAGGCTTTCCTAGATAACAAAACTCTTTGTCATCCCATGCTCTTACAGAGTTCATCTGCAACTGAATCCCTCCTGGGCTGCCCAGCTCTCCCCAGGTGCCTCCTCAGATGGGCAGCCCATTTCCAGGGACACAGAAGCCCTCCTGCCTCGCTGCAATCTCAGGGTGATGGGCTCTGTCTCTGACATGGGGATATTTGCTCTGACGCAGCTGCTGTACACACGAGGGAGCCCAGCACTCAACACGTTAATGCAGATCCCTGTTGGAGACCATTCATTGATGTTGATAGCAGTCCACAAGATTCTTAACCTCTGTCTAATACTGTCACGCTGAATAGATGGTTTTCCCTCGTGTTTGCAGCTTTCATTGCCTTGTCACGTAATATCTTCAGGGGCCAGAGGCCACACCACTGCTTCTATCAATCCAGCTGTGTGCCCTGCCTTATTGCATTAGTCCTTTACATCTCTGTCAGACTCTGGTAGGCAGTCAAGGATGTTTACTGATATCCACTGCACAGTCAATCTCAGTGTGATCTCGGTATCTATGACCCCTCTCTTTACAAATCACATTGGTTGAAGGCTATAATTATGGGATATAATTAGAAGTGGAGTTTCATTTAATGGAGGCAGCAACATGTCAAACGCCCCAACAGTCCACCAAGCTGCAAGCTATGATTCCTCCTCACTCCTCTCTCTGCCGCTGCTGTTTTAGAGCACATAAAATGCCTGTTGCACTGAGAATGACCTAGATGATGCTGATGATCTTGCTTCAGATGTTTTATCTCCAGCTAAGAAGTAAAGCTCTAAACATGAATTTAGCTCATCATTGCACCTATTAGATCTTACAAGGCAGCAACAGATCTTACAGGCCAATGGATTGAATCTGCTGGCTTTCAACTATTCCCATAGTAGGCTCCCTCGCTTTTCTAAGCAAGCCTGTCCAACCCCCACGCACACTCAGTGCATGCACTTTTACTCCCTTTCCAGATCACGAATTCAAGCAAAAACAAATATGACAGTAGAAAAAAGCCCCCCATATATGAAGGCATGGAAGATGATCCAGTCTTTGTTGTAGAACAAAGAGGTTTGTTCTACCTCTTGACAATCCTCCAGTAGCAAACAAACTGGAGAAGATTCCTACTACCTATGAATTTAGCTGTAAAATGTCTTTGGAAAGATGGAGTGCAGTCTTTATCTCTTGATCAACCTAAACCTTTCATGTCCTAGCAGATTCTAAAGCCAATCTTTTCTGGACTATCAGCACTACAAAAAGAAGTCATTATCACAGAGGAGGAGCAAAAGTCAAAGCAGAAAAGAATGAAAAGTACCTGTGAGAAAGATAACAACAAAGCAGGCTAGTCAGCACATATTCCTCCTATGCCGCATCATCCAAGTGTCCAGCCCTGTATCACCAGGGCGTAGCAAAAGGCCTTGACAGCCTTTTGGGTGTAGTCAGTCTTTGGCCTTTCTGCTGCAGCAGGCAGCAACAAGCCCTTCAATACCTGAGATGTGAGCCCTTGTCAGCCCCTGGGATGACAGCAGCCATGACTCTTGCACCTCCTGGGAAACAACAGGCAGTTCGTCAGACAGCACCACTGGTAACTGCTAGGAAGAGTTGCTTGAACGTACTCACCAGGCCGTTGTGCCACCCAGGTCCTGGCACAAGAGCCAACACAACTCAGCTGTCCACAGCGGCCTGGGAACCAACACACAGAAGTGCCGAGGCAACACTGACGGGAAATGGCAGCAGTCAGACTACGGAAAAAGCCAGCAGGGTCTTTGTTCTGAGATGACTGGAGGACACAAGGAGCCAAGATCATTTCTCATCAAGTAAAAGAAGTGAAGAGCACATTCCTAATTCAATTGGTGTCAAACGGAATTCAGCTCCTATTTAGGCATTTGAAGTGGATGGACTAGACCAGGAATTTGCTTTGCTGCCTGGGCAAGGAGCAGGCGGACATGACATATTTGTCTCAAGTGCAGCAATGAAGGGCAGGCAAATACCATTACCTATTTGGAAAGCCTTGAGGTGTCTTTGCAGAAAGACAGCACTGACTGCACCTTCGAGTGGCATTTGTTTACTTTTGAGCCTCTGAATAAAATGCCAAAAGAAGAAATACAACCACCACTGCCAGAGTGAGACTCCCAAGTGCTGTCTCATAAGGAATTTGAGTGGTGCAACCTGAAAAAAGAGAAGAGCGACCTGGAAAGAACCACCCCAGCAAAGGTGTTTCTCGAGAGACCTGTCTTGCTCTGATGAAATCATTCCAGCCGACACTGGACTCGAATTAAAAGGGAATTTTGGAAGCAGCTTCCCAACCATCTTGTGTGATAATCTGGCTCTCTTTCCTTCACCCTGACAAAGCAGAGGCTGAAGAAAATGATGAGGATTTTATAGCTCTCTGCGGTAAGCAGTTAATAACTCTCTGAGGCTATAGATCTGGGCTCCACTGCAGGGCTGGAATAATTCACAATAAAATATGACTTTTCATTTATCACTCTGACACTTAATAAATACTTCCTGGTGAAGCCCAGGAAAGAGGAAGAAAAGGAGGGAGGGGGGCATCCCATGCTTGTGGTCACCAGGTACTTCCAGTGAACATGGCACATGGTAAAGGATGGTGAGAGACCAACCAGGAAACACAGGCCTGGGACCTGTTAGAGGAGTGATGAGGCCTCAGCTTAACAGGGATTTTTTTGCCCATAACCATCAGAAGAAGCTCCTTCTGAGATCAGGCAAGGCCCCTGTGGATACTGACATTGTATAATACTGATAATGATGGATGAAGGTTGCAAATACCAAACCAAAATGGTGTGTGGCCCTTTCTCTTCTCTTGTGCTGCCGTTACCCGGCTGCCACCACACGAGGAGGGCTGGTGCATCCCACGGTCTGCACGCCCATGGCCCTGTGTGCCAACGTGCTTCTGCAGCTGCCTTTACTTGGGTATGGAAGTGCCTCACGGGCATACATCGTCATGTCGCTGCAGAGAGGCAAGAGAACATCATGTTCTTCGGAAAAAGAAATAAACCTGAGGCAGAAACTTGCCCTGAGAGAACCAACGGCAATTTGCCTGGGGCATCTCTCAAAGTCCTCCAGCAGATGGGCTAGCCTTGCCAAGAACATGTCTCTGCTTCCCCTGCGAGCATGAGCGATTTCCACTGATGTGCAACTGAGATCTGGGCAGGGATCAGATCCTGGTGCCTCTAAATCCCACCCAGCCCCAGAAAGAAGTGGGAGCTCACCCTCAGGGAATGGAAAGTAAGCCAGCAAGTTATCTCTGGCAGGAGCTGCCGGTTGCTTGCAGCCCCAGCTCCCTTGGAAATCACAGCTGCTCGGAGGCGAGCAGCAGTGCTCCCACGCCACCCACGTGCCACGGGGCTGCAGGTAGGTTTGCTCCCAGGGCAGGTGCCTGCTACATGGGAGAAGCCTGCATCCACTTGCAGTTTCTGCTGGATTCCCTTTGCCTTGAGCTGTCAGTGGAAACAGCACAGACACCAGCCTTTGTAAATCAGGTAGTGAGGCACGGGTTACTATGACATAAAGCAAGGGATATTGGTGGGAACTAGATTTGCCTGTGGCTCTTTTATGTGGTTGCTTTGCAGATGGTCTGTCCACTCCTCACATCTTCTTGAAGGCCTTTGCATCTACATAGATGCAATTTCCTTTTCAGTTCCTTGCATCTACACATTTTATCAGCTGATCAATGGAAGAGACTCAACTTCCCACACCCCGAAGAAGCCTGTAGCAGCTGCTACTGTATTCACACAAAACCCTGATGGACCACGGAGCCACGGAGGACCCCGGTTCCCTCTCCCCATCCCTGGCTGTTGCTCTCAGAGCGATGGCATCCTGGTTTAGCTGAAGAGCTCATCCCTACAGGGGGGAGGTGAGGATATTGCTGTATTGCTCTAAACACTCTGGAAGTGTTTTAGCAACAGAGGCAAACAACAAACATTATCCTGCGCACAATATCGACTCAGTTAATTGGCAAGTGAGGTGCTGGACTGGCCTCCTGCTTGGCTTAAATTGTATATGCACTGAACACTGTCTCCACTCATCATGCTGTCAGTGGGAAAGGCTCCATACAGGGTAATCACATGCTGCTGCAAACTCAGAGCTCGGTAAAGCTACAAATCAAAAGGAAATAGCTGACAAACAAAGAGGGGAGATGGAAGGAGGGGTAGAGGGGGCCAAACTGGAGAACACAAGCAAACTCGCAGCCTGCAACTGTAGCTGCCCTCTCTGGGAGCTCAAGGATTCCTGAGAAACTTCTTTGAGTTGGTCTGAGATTCACATATGGTGGCTACAGAGCAGCTGTGGCAGAGCCAGCAGAAATGAACAGTCAGGAGAGAGCTGCGGAGCTGCATGAGTGAGTCTTGTATCTGTCAGCCCTGGTGCTAACAGGAGAGGGATGGGCTGCTGCTGGGAAGTAGCGTAATGGAAGAAAGAGGATGTTCTGCCACTGCCTCCTCACATAACCTTGGGAAGGTCACTGGTACTTCCTTTGCCACAGTTCTCACATGGCAAGTGAGTGTTGTGGTCCTTCCTGGGTCTCTCCCTGCTTACTGCTTAGGGACCAGGTTTTCTAAGACAATACAGACCTCTGAGGATGCATGTGTGTGCCCACAAGTATTTAAAATTGTTCTAAGCAATTATGTGCCAAACTCACTTGGGTCTTGTCCCATTTCAGTGCAGCCTCAAGCATCCAAATGCCTCTCCCAATCTGGCCCTTAGACTCTTTGAGGCAGCAAATTGTCTCTTACTATAACTGTCTATATAAGTGTCTGCGTATGCATGCACACGCGCATCGCTGGCTTGTGGTATGGCACAAGCAACCAAAGACCTACAGAGGTCTAAAACTAAAAGCTGTCTCCCAGGTCTCAGGCCTGTGGCCACCTTGCAGATTCTTACTGTGGGTGCAATATTGCATCCTGACTACAAAACTGTGGGTCTGATTCTTTTCCCGCTTTGCACCCTGGCCACATGAGACCTCGCCTGTTACTGAGTGCTCTCGGCCAGCAGACACTTCTCTGGAGCCAGAGTCACACAGAAGCACAAGCAGACTGAGGGGAGGCAAATCGGCTCGTAACCTCTTCAGCCCTGAACCAGGGGAAACAAAATAAAACTCCCACACAACCCACATGCATTAGAAGTAAGGGCAGTGGCTGTCAGAGGGGGTTAATGAACCAGCTGCTCAATTCCCTTGCAGACAAGCATTTAATTTATAGCGGCCAAAAAACCCCACACATTTGGAGATCACATCCTTGGTGGAAGTGCTGTCACATCAGAGAAGCACAGGGCAATCTGGCCACTGGGGACAAGGCTGCGCTTCACGATATCAACTCTGTTAAAGTCCTCTCCCCCAGCTCCATACATGCCAGAAAGTGTAGGGAGTTCAGGGCAGTGAAAATGTACACTCTTGGCTCTGTCAGCCGCTTTGGCTAGGGTTTAGGCATGTTTGCTAGGGAGGCATTTGGACAAGGGTGTTAGCCTTTCTGTTAAGCTCATGTTCAGAAAGGATGACAAAGAGAGGGAAAAAAGTATGTAGGTGAGAGTAATCCACAATGCTGGAGCCAGGCCACATGGCCAGCAGGAGTATTTAATGTACAGATTAGCTCTACACTTGAAAGCTGCAAACTTAATTTGTTAGTACAGGACTTACTCTCTGCCTTTGTGTATACTGTATCTAACCCCAGTTCCCAAGTTCATCTGGAAAGCAGACATTTCCATTAGCAGCACTTAAAACTCGGCTCTGTCAGCACTTCCACTACAAGTTTGGAGGAGATAACTCCCCATAAAGCATCCGATCCCAGCTGGAACACAGCATACAAGAGGGGGAGATATAAGTGCATAAGTCCCATTAGCGCTTAACATTCGTTATCTCCTGGGCCCTGTACTTGGAAAACACCTCCTGAGCTCAGTGCAGGAGCCAACATCCTTACCAGATTTACTCTGCAGACATTTGGCTGGGGATTTTACTTAAGGTTTAACTCGATTGGCAGACATTGTTTTTCTGGGTGGCTTCTGTTCCAGCTCTAGGTTTCTGTAAAGCAAGAACGAGATGCTTTGGCACACTGTGCCGGGTGTTAATTACCAGCTACAAGCACACCCTCAAATGCAATAAGATTTTTCATTCACAATCTGGAATGGAACAACGATGCAAACAGAGCACCAGGTTGTGGAGAAGGGTGTTTTCTTCATACCTGCCATCAAATTGGATGAGAGTTTGGGAGCCAGGTGGGGAGAGCAGAGAAAAGACTATTTAGCACCAGTACAGCAGGGAGGAATAGATTTAGGAGAACACCATAAGTCAAACTAAACACACAGCTTCATGTGCGTGATCATCTGCTGCGGAATGAGGCGCACACTGGTACAGCATGAAAACCCATCCAGGAAAGCAGGGGATGCTACGAATCCATGCAGATTCGCTGCAGATGTTCTAAGGTTCTGGTTCCTCAACAGCTCTGCTGTTGCTCACAGCCCTTTATTTTGTTTTGGTTTGTGTTTTTCAGTTTGATGAGGAACAAGGACATGAACTATAGCCCATAGTGCATACATTCCTTAGATCCACTGCCTGCAGACCAAGCAAATTTGGGAAGTTACCACCTTAGATGACCTTCTGCATGAAGAAACAGGGGATCCATCCATACAGGAACAATGTGAAAGCTCAGACTGGTTCACAGCAGAGAGGGAGCTGCTTCAATTCCAGGCAGAGAGAGGAAAGTGAGGAACAACCACAGCACTTTATCTACCAAACATTTCTGTCTCACATTAAATTGAATTTTTTCAGAGTCTGCATCTCCCTCCCTAGGAGCCAAGGTTGGAAACATCCTTCTGAGAAATGCCAACAGAGGCAAAGAGAAACCTAGAGATATTTCAGCATCACTGGTGGGGTTTCAAGGCTGCAGCAGAATTTCTCTCTCCTCTTTCTCCTACCCTTATCTCTAAAGCTCTTCATGTTGTGTGGAGCCTGGGACCTTGTGAATCCTAGAGCAGAAAATAAATAGGGAGCATCACCAGCAACAAGATTCTTACTAAAGGTCCCACATGTCCACATCTTGGAGCAGGTAGAAACAAATCACTGGGAGCCTGCCAGCACACAGGGCAGGCTTTCCTTGAGATTCCCGGCTGGATGTCGAACTTCTCCTCCCTTTGCCAGTGTGATTTCTGCTTGAGAGCAGAGAACACCCCTCTCTCTGCCTTGCTTTTGGGAGGTCTCTTCCCAAGGGCAGCAATGGAGAGAGGCAGAGAGGGAGAATTGACTATTTTATTTAGGCTTCCACAAACTGTCCCAAAACCTTTGTCCAGGCTGGAGGGAATGAGCCTTCCATGGTCTTGCTAAGTACTCAGAGCTAAGATTTAGGTCTTGGTGCTTAGAGTGGGACATTAAGTTGGATAAAGCAAAGGACAAGGAACAGGAGCTCCTGAAGAAATATGGTGTGCCTTACAGCAGTGCCTTAGAAATGCCCAGGCTGAAGTGAAGGCCCCTCCACTGTGCTAGGAGCTGTACAAAAGACAAGCTCTGCTCCAGAGAGCCTGCAATCAAAACAGATGAGACGTGGCAGGGGGACAGGCAATAGGAAATGACAGAAATCAGGAAGGTCACTTCAGTGCTGCAAAGCCTGTCACGAGCCTCTGAGTGACCCACTCCAGCCATGCCCACAGGGTTACTCACAAGCCCAAGCAGGATTTAAGCCAGTCCATTATCAGGAGGAGAAACTTTTAAGAAAAAACTGATCAATTGCTATTAACTCATTAGATGGCCCTCTTTGAGACACAGGTGTTAGAAGATGTGAAATATCATTTTTTTTCAGAAGAAACAAACTTAGTCCTTGCCCTCAGCATCTGTTTCTGTGCTGGATTTTTCTTCCTCAGCTCCAGGTCTCCTGAACTTTGCTGGAGATGCTGCCTATTTTTAACCTGCCTTGGCACTTACGTTATCGTTCATGTCAGAATGAGGCCAGGCATTAAATATAACTTTCCACCAAAACTTCCCAGATTTCGTTAATTTAGGCATTCTAGTGTGATGCCTACCACACTTAGGGGAGCACTCAAGAACGAACGTCTCAGTCCTGCACTGAGACCAGACTCCTGCCTCTGAAGCAAGGGGAAGTAGCCTGCATGCCCATGGACACAGCGTGTGCTACTGCGAGGGAAGCTCCTGCTCCTGAGAAGGACTATTTCTGTCCCCTGCACAAGTCTCACTCCAGACCTGTGTTTCAGGGGCCTCGATATTTATATGTCGCCAATTTGTCAACTGCCCTGTAACATCTGCTATGGGCAGTAAATCAATACATGGCATTAGCACAGCCCAGTACCACATCTTTTCATATTAAAACCTCTCTAGATTTCAAGGCTAAAAGGTACTGAGAGCTTCCAAGGAAATTCCAGGGGTCTTGTATAATACTTACCAGCCTGACAGACTAATTGCCCTATAATTCAAACACAATTGCAATCTATACTTGAAGCAATTATATGCATATGACTGGGGTGACTCTCATTTCCTCTACGATTTCTTCTGAGCCTTTTTTTCTGATATCAATTCCATTGGAAAAAAAAAAAAAAAGGTCTTAGAAATTATTAACACACAAAACCACATTTTATGAAAGCTTATTTTAGGAACTGCATGTTAAATCCACATATAGATACAAAGGCTCGCGAGGAATTGCTCCTCCTGTTTAAGGTCTCAATAGAAAAGCCTTCCTGCATTGCCTTCTGGGAATCACGCCAGCCAAGAGCCTGAGAAATGGTGTAGTAATAAAAATGTAACACGATGTATCGTAAATTATACACAGGATGGGACTGATGAGGGAGGTGGTGAGTGTATTTGTCTTTCACCCCTTGCAATGAGCTCAAACACTGCCTAAGGTCTCTTGCCTACAAGAACTTGGGAGGAGACTCCTTACTCTGCTTTGCACCTGCGAGACTTCTCTGCAGAGGCGTAAGCCGAGTCTTCCCCACACCAGAGAAGCAACGCTAATGGGGAGCAGCCCTTCGCTCGCTGTGGCTGGGAAGTCCCTCCGGGGTGAACGAAGCATGCCAAGCACCAGCCAGCCCAAAGCCGCACGTGACCCTGAGCTCTGGTTGTCTCCTCCCATGCCATCTTCTGCATGGTGACCTGCAACAGCTCAGGGGGGTACACACGTCTCGTCCCATCAGCTCTGCTACAGGGGAGATGCCCTGCAGCAGCCAGACTGGATGCACATCTCGGTGCACTGGATGCACGAGGCAGCCCTCGGCGCCTGCCTTTCACGCAAGCCTGACGCTGGGAGGAGGATGCCAGGACCCCCCCACCATGCACGCACACCCCCACCCCTGCCTGCAAGAGAATTGCTCAGCAGCGACATAACCCAGCTGTACACAGAGACAATCAGAAATGCTGAGCAAAAAGGATTTGTCTTTAAATTATTATTTACAAAATATGCAAATCTAGCGCAGCTTAATTTCATTCTTCTATTTATTTTGCAGGAAAGACGAGGCTGTAGCATAGTCAGAAATCCTGTAACGAGGACATTTGCCTACTCCCTTGCAGGTAGGAGAAAAGCTAAGGAGGGATTGCAGACCCTTCCCTCTCCTCCATGCCACAACTTCTCTTCCCCAGACTCCCTCCCAGGCTGATTCACTCTCATTTTTACAAAAACTGTTACAATATCATAGTTACAGCCATATGGAGATCAGGAATTCTAAAAATCTCAGCTGGTTTGTGGGATTGCAGAGAGAATTTCCCTCCTCCAGCCTTCCTGACTGTCCCACAGCCCAACTCTGCTTGCTGAACATCCCTTCTCCTCTGCCTGCTGACGCCAGGGGCAGCTGAGGAGACCTGTCCCACGCATGAGGCTATGGCCTCCTGCATTGTGCATCTTCCCTTGATTCATATTCTCACATTTCCTTGGCATTCCCAGCCAGGAGAAACCCAAACAAACTCATCAGGAAGGAGCCTACAGATCCCAGTGCCCGGGGATGTGCAATGGGACGTGAGCAGCTCATTGCATCTTGACTGCTGAGGTTGGAAATGATGTGCATTTCAGTGACCTGAGGACAGGAGGACACACCATAATTTCCCAAAGGTCTGCCTGGTGCTGAGGGAGCACTAAGTCTCACTGCATGGTCTGACAGAGGGATGTGAAGGGCCTTTAATCAGATCTCAGCAAGTGGAAAGCAGAAACGAACCGTATTTTGGGGGAAAAAAGCAAATATGTTGAAAGACAGATTTGTGGCTGTACTATTCCTCTCCCATTTCTTTTTGTTTCAGATATGCCAAACCATTTTCCTGCACCAGTTCCTAAGAGCAATTCAGCACTTCACTCCGAGGCTGCCTTTTCAGTTTTACTGAGCGGCTTAAGGAAAGTCACATGGTGCACAACATTCTTTCAGTTTTCGATTTTGACTCCAAAGAAATGTTTTTGTTTGCACCCCAAACAAAAAGTTTTGCTCTTCTTGGCTCCAACAAGAGCGTGGTCCTTGGTTTTTCATCTGAGACCTAAAGAACCTCCTAACCCAACTGCAAAAGTAAAAGCAAAGCCAGAGACCAGGCTTAGGTGGAAACTTGGCTCGTTGGCTCCGCTCTAAGTCATGCGTGCGATGAGGAACACCAGCTGAGCTCTCAGGCTGGGTGGATAACAGAATCGCTGATCTCAGAAGGGCTGAAATTTCACTGCCCCCCATCTGTAACTGCTTCTCCTGGAACCATCTCCTCTTTTTCACCACCCTTCGCTCGCTGCATTGCCTAACGCTGGAGGTCCTGCCCCCCCAGGGAAGGGTGACACACAGCCCTCACGGTGGAGAGAGTTAATTGAACCAACCCACATAGGCAGCCTTCAGGATACTGGATTTAATTTATTTGTTCTTTTTATAATCATGACCTCGGTTTATTCACTTGAGCAACACAGAAAGACAAAGCAATAACATGAGCTATTTGAAGAACCGGTCACATCCTGACTTGTTACTTCGCCTTCTTTGGCTTTTATGCACTGCGGCGCTGCTCTTTTGTGTCCATCTTAAAATGGTTGTGCTGAATCTCTGTTAAAAAGCAGCAGCTCTACATGGAGCGTTCAGAGAAAAGCCGGCTCCCTGCAGCAGGCAGGGACTGCAGACAGGCTCGTCTCTGCCTGCAGAACCGGAGTCTGCTCTTCTGTGTGGACAAAAATCCCTGCAGCCCACTACGGTGTGCAGAAAGGGCTTCTTGGAGGAGACAGCTAAGAGGCTGTGCCTATGGGATGAGGTAGAAGGAAATCTAGGATGAGCCAGCATCCAGAAGTCAAGGAGGTAGTGGTGGGAGAAAGATCATATCGTCATGGGTCAAATGCAGCATATAACGAGGGAGAGGTGTAGGAAGGAAGACAACTCAAGCATATCTCACCTCTTGCCAGAGAACTTGAGAAAGGCCATTCCTCTGCGCCTCTACTTCCCTCCTCGATAAAGGAAAGGATATGGTAATTCTCCTGCCTCACAAGGATGTTATGGGAAATCTATTCTGCATCATGTTAGTCAAATTGGTTTCAGTCCACGCTTTTATAGCCCTCCTGTACAGAGGGTGTTCCGCCCTGCAAAAGCCAGTGCAGAATGGTATTCACGCTGCATAACTTTCTATGAAAAGCGTTGGTTTTGCTCTAGGCTCCTTTTAATCCATTAGATTGATCAGCAGATGAATTTAGGAGCTCTGCATCATTCTCTGAAGAAATCTCTCTCCTTCTAGCCTGGGATGTCAAACACCTATGGTGAGTGGCACAAACACCCCTTCCCTCTATGTGCCCTGTTTCAGATGGCGGGAGAATGCCACGCAAAAATGAAGAGCTATTTTGCAGACCCGTGCTGCATGGCAGATTGGATGGGTTTCACCAGCTCCCACTCGGGAGCACAAAAGGATGAGTTTTTCCAAGCCAAAAGAGCTATGAAAGCAGCTCTCAGCCGGTATGAGAGATTTTTCTTTACAAGCACCATAGGGGTCTGGCAATTAAATTAAAGGCAAGTCCCCCAAAACGGGTGAGGCTTTGGGCACTGCCCAGCTACGCCAGCATCAGAGGACAGCAGGGAGGCCCTGCACGTTCAGAGGGCCAGCGCCACCCTCGCGTCCACCCCGGGCCTGCCCGCCCTGCTGCGGGCAGGAGTCTGCTCGCTGCTGCTGCTGGCGTGCAGCAGTCTCCGAGGGGGACCGCTGCAGCTGCTCAGCAAGGCAGAGCCACGCCACATCCGAGCTCAGGACAGACGTGAGGAAAGAAACCGTCTCCTGCTGCAGCGGCAGTAAAAGTCCTTCACAATTGTTAATTGTTAAAGCCAGAGAGAAACTAATTCTTCTCTTTTTTTAGTCTCTCATCCTCTCCTCTCTTTCTCTGGCTGGTACAAGACTGTGAAAAGCCAATTGCAATTAAATGTTTTACCCCTAAATGAATGGCTCAGTTTGTCAACAACAATAGCGACAAAAAAAAAATGCAGCTCTCAGCAAAAGCAGCCCAGCTTTCTTTGCAAAACACCACAGGTCTCCAGCGAGAAATTACTCCTCTCAACATCATTCTGAGCTCTCCTGGGGCACTCCCTTGCCCCTCCAACCCCTCTTTGCCCCAGATTTAGAGCCTGTCAAAGCTAATACGAAGAAGTGGATGCAGGCACTGAGACACCCTGGCCTGGAAGCCGTTCTTCTGAAAAAGCACTGCAAACCTGCTCCTTTAGATAAATAAATAGCGCATCCCCTGTGAGACATCATCTGCAAAGCACTATCGTACAATGCCTCCACTGTCATAATTCCCCATGTCCTTATTGCCCGACAGCCTCCATAAAGAGCCGGCAGGTTTATGTGCCACTTAAAACCAACCTATTACCAGCAGCAAACTTCCTTCAACAAGTTTCTGTGTGCTCTGACTCAAAAGCAAAAGAATCGTGTCTCAGTGTGACTAGTGCTACTCACAGACCTTGCCAGTACCCCCAGAGACAGGGGGTTACTGGTCCCGGAATAGGGTCTGATCCTCCACTGCTGTCTCTTGGGCAGCCACACTCAACCAAGTACAATTACACCAGAAGAAGATCGAACCCAGCATGCACGATTTATGAACTGCAAGACATGAATGATGCTTCCCTATAGGCTATGCAGGAAGAGAAGCAGGTTTTCTGTAGATAGAAAGAGGCATTGGTATCAATGCGGTAAATGGGTGTTGCATCACTCCGCGATTTGACTCAGCGGGCACGTTCAGAGGCTGCTGTGCCTGAGGGGCACGAAGAACGCCAGTGTGGTTTGCAGCCCTATAGATAAAGGTTTCGACCTTCATCTGGGATTAAATTGGAGGAGCTGAACTGATTTGCATGCTGCTTTATTCTAGCTTGCAAATGCAAGGAGGTCCTGCAATATGCAGTGATCTCTGAACAGTAAGGGGAAAAGGTACCTAAAACCTCCTGAGCCTTTTACACCCTCCCTGTATATAGGTCTGTGGTTAAACACAGTATTTTTTATTATTATTATTTTAAGATACTGAGACGTGTTTTTTCCCTGTCAAATGAGATTAAAACACAAAACACAGGGGCAAGCCGATTGCCCCAAACTGTCCCATCTGCTTCATGATCAGATTTTATGTGACAAAGACTAGAGTATTTGTTTTATTTTCAAAGAGCATATGGTTTCATTTTTAAAAGCTCAGCCACTCACTGCCGGGGCCAGCCTCCCAGAAAAGCCTGATACACAGTAGCTCCTCTAGTGACACATGGGACTTTTTGAAAGAGCCCATCACCCAAGCTGGGCATTTGAAGTCCTTGGAAAAGCTGTTGTTTGGGAGAGCAGAACAGCAGAAAAACAAGGTGCCTGGTACAGAAATGTAATCCATCTACCCAAAAAGCAAAGAAGACTTTAAACCAGAAAAGAAAATGAAAAAAAAAAAAAAAAAAAGGCGAAAAAGAGGCAGAAATATAATAAAACAGAAAGGAAAAAAAAAAAAAAAGGCAGGAAAGGGTTGAATAAATTTCCCCTTTGGTTTTAGACTAGTAACACCATAAATGCTACTGAATAAATCACCCACAGACCAGGGAGCTGAAATAATACAGGGGAAAACCTGACTTCCCATTCATCACACTCCCCCTGACATGTAATAAATGCTTCTCATTCAGCCAAAATGAATTAGCATAGTCGACACAGCACACTTACATACCGATGCCCACAGATTACGCTGCTCTTTGCTCTCTGTCTGAAGTCTCCTTCCCTGCCACCTCCTGCCCCATGCCACCTCCTCCCAGAGAAAGCAAAACAGCCCCAGGTAGACAGAGGGGTCCTTGCTGCCAGTGATCCCCGGACACCAAGGTCTCTCTGCTGTCATCTGGAGTACCTATAAGCCCCAGTAACATGAACTATGAAGTCTGGAATGAAAATACAGGCCATGAGAGATGCTAATCACTGCCTTCTCCCTGAGGAAGGGAGCTGGCAGGTGAGCAGCAGAAATGGAAATGGCATTTCCAAGTCCCACTGTAGCGTTTCAGAGCCCAGACAGCGACGTCTCACTGCCACCCTGCTTCACAAGATCGGAGGTACGAGGATGAGCCTCTCACCTGGTACCACAATACTCAGGTTCCCAGAGAGCCCAGAGAGGGGTGGATGTGCAGTCGTGGGGCGCAGTCACCCTCACACCACCCACAGGGAGTCCATCACGCCAACCACAGACAAAGTGCAGTCCTGCTGCCAGCCTGGAGGGACATTCAAGACCTTGGGGCACAGCAGGAGAGCTATGGGAAGCCACGTTTATCCTAGAAAACCCAAGCCAGCACCTGCCACGAACTTTACCATGGAAACACTGCTTTTCTGTGACCGAAACTGGCTCCAGTCAACATGGACCCAACTGTGGCTGCAATGGGACAGGCTGGGCCAACACTGGGGCCAAGACATAACAGGCAACCTCTGTCAGCAAAGGCTCCAGCCCAAGACCACCCATGCGTAGGCACCGTGGGTGAGGGTGTGATGGAAAACGTTCCCTCTGGTCCCTGCATGGCTGGAGCCAAATGAGGGAGCCCATGCTGGGAAATGAGCCCAGCCCACAGCAAACTGCATGTGGCAGGGGCAGGCGGTGGGCAGCCGACAGCTGAAGAGACATTTTAGAGCCAACTGGAAACAACCTTTATGGATGCTTGGAAGGTTTGAAACCATTATTGGTGGATTAAATCCATTGCAGGAGGAAATATCATGCCAGGTCTGAGCGATTGCCCAGAGTAAGGCTGGAGTGATGTGAAAATGGGTGATAAACATTAAGAGACGGAGATGAGAGATATATAATGGAATGTCTGACAAAACCTTAATTAGAGCCTTGTAGATACTCTGAGAAAATATATTTAGCCGATAGCAGCGCTGCGGGGCTGAGGGTTTCTACAATGTGCTTAGGTTAACATAAACGTTTATTTTAAGCACAAGCAAGTCATTCAACTAGTTAACTTAAAGTTGAGGTAAGTGAATAGCTTATCGTAGAATCATAGTATCCTAGAGTAGTTTGGGTTGGAAGGGACCTTTAAAGCCCACCTAGTCCAACCCCCCTGCAATGAGCAGGGACATCTTCAACTAGATCAGGTTGCTCAGAGCCCCGTCCAACCTGATCAGCTTACAGTAAGTAATCTACTACATGCATTTATTCAAGCTTCTTTTTAGCCTGGTCTTCCTATGGAGAAAAAAAGAAGGGGGAAAAAAAAAAAAAAAATAAGGCTTGTTACTGCTCTGCATTAGTCATTTCCTTCCAATAACTGTTGAATCTCCTGGCTGATTTCTCTGAGATTCACCACAGGTCCTCCAAGCATGGTGGGAATGGGCTGCTGATGATCCCCACTGCCGGCACAGCTGCCAGAAAAATCCAGTCTGGATGCTTTTGGGTTTCTTAAACTCATATTTGCTTGTTTATAACTCTCCTGACTCCTCACACAAATAACTGCTCCCTCAGATAGCCCGGCACTGATCCTAGATGAAATTTGGTCAAGATATCATTTTCATGATAGTTTCTCATGGCTCCTTTTCCCTCTTGTCCTTGGCTATTAAAAAGCAGGAACTCCTCAGAGTGATTCCTGACTCAAATACTTCCCAAATACCCAAATACTTTCCCACCCCAACAACCTTTGCTGTTAATTATCTGTACTGCCCCCTCTCCCCATCACAGCCCCTGTGGAGAAAAGGGAGGGAGCTCTGTGTGTAACCGGGCCCTGCTCTCAATCACGCGTTGGCTCTCTGAAAGCAGACGGCAGTTCCAACCAGTTCCTATAACGGCTTCAGCAGCTCCTCACCCACCTCTGCCTCCAAAAGAGCTGAATAGTGAGAGCAGCTCACGTCCCCTCAGTGGATGTGGGATCGCCCTCAGAATCCGTCAGTACGCAGAGCTGGGCTCCACTCTCTCTGAACAAATTACCCTAAATAATTTATTGCAGGATGAGTAAGGGCCTTGGTGTGTAAGTGCCCACTCCTGCAGCGTCAATCACAGGCAGCAGCAGGCAGGGCTGGGAAGGACTTGAGAGATATCTTGTCCATTCTACTTGCTCCAAGGCAAGAGTCTAACACCTCACACGTTTGTCAGAGCTGTCTAATCTCTTCTTAAATACCTCCGGTGACAGAGCTGCCACGCTGCCCTTACGTGCCCTCTTCCTGTCGTTCATATTGTCACCTGCTGCCAGAGTCCTGTAAAACCAACAGCGTTTTTACTGTGGAATGAGACAATCCATGACGGGGTTTTCAATCCCCTGCTGTGTCAGGAAAGGTCATACTCAAGCTGTCTGCAAATGCTGCACCCTCTGTGATCTCCTCCAGGCTATGAGCTCTCATAGCCCAACTGTGTCCACCACGGGGCATCATGGACCTGGCCCCAAATATCAACTTTTGTTTTCCTCCAGACTTTCAGGGCTTTTGTAGAGGCTTGGAGAGACCATTATGTCCCTCTTCAGACCATCAAAGCAGCAAAGGCAGTGAATTCCCTTCCCTCCTCCTTCCAAAGGCCTCGCACCCAGCCCCATGATCCAACAGGTTTTGCAAGCGGTCCATGCATTATTAGCAGGCCCACCTTTTCACCAACGCCAACTGTTTGCAACCCAAAGAGCTCAAGATACCGGGTTCCTGGTGACAGATCCAGCTTTCAGCACAAGCACAGAGCCCAGGGAGACAGTTAGCGTGCTCAGCCACGCTCAGCAGGGCCAGCGTCAGCCCAGGCAGCTACAGAGTGTGGAAATCCTGCAGATTGATTGTGTTGTTGCCTTTGCCTATCGCTTCTTGGTTGCCAACCAGCAGAACGGATGTCCTGCTTTGCATAATGCTTGTACTGCGAATATTATTAACCTCATATATCACTGGGGAATGCACACAGCTCCCATTCGCAGGGAGCACCAGGGCCAGACCTATTCAATCTACTTCTATAAACAGAAACAAGGACCATTTAATAAGCAGGAGGCAGCTGGTGTCTTTAGAGGTTAGGGTTTTGTGTTGATTTTTTTCCCCTTTACAAAAGATAAATATGCTTAGGAAATTTTCTGCTATGGATTTTCATCTTGTTGGCCTCTCATAAA
This sequence comes from Podiceps cristatus, assembly GCA_000699545.1. Classification (NCBI taxonomy): domain Eukaryota; kingdom Metazoa; phylum Chordata; class Aves; order Podicipediformes; family Podicipedidae; genus Podiceps; species Podiceps cristatus. The sequence goes on along the minus strand of KL289358.1, from coordinate 50,696 downwards.
CTAAGCGGGGTCAAGCATTGGTCAGTACTTGGAAGGAAGATCTCAAGGGAAAACAAAATCCACAGTAGGGGAGGAAGATAAATACTTGTGACTTGGCTTTTTAGTGAGTAATGCTCTTCTCTCTGAGCCAGCATTGAATCCCCATTGCAGGCAGGGTTAAAAAGGCAATCACAGCTGCAGAAGGTTCCTTCTCCCTGTGGAACCAGCATGGGCTGGCATCTTCACAGGAAGAAAAGGGAGATAGGAACCACAATTAAATGACAGTCAAGCATTTGAGGTCCTTTAAGAAAATACCAGTCTTGATCAAAAAATCTCTCTCCTGTCTCTCTCAACAACAGGTATTAGCCAAGGGGTAGCTGTTTAATGCTCCATGTGAAAGCATTCTAGTCTGCTTCTTCACCTAAATTTAGGCAGCAATTTTGTTTGAATCCAGTATGTTTGCTCCCCCTACTGAACTGTCCCACATGCTCAATGTATGTTTTCCAACAGCTCCCCACATACCATTCCTGCGCTGGCTGAATTTCCCTGGTGAGTAAAATGATTTCTATGTTCAGTAGCCTGTAAAGCACTTGGAAATCTTTCAGATGAAAGGCCCTCATCGAAAAGTGTATAATAAGATTTCATTATTGTACCATTTATTCTCATTATCGCTAATAGCAGTGGTTGTATAAAATGTTCTTCCTGTGATCAGAACTGACTATCTAGCAAACACCCCAGCTCACAGAAGCTAAGGACAAAGAAAGCATCAGGGAATAGGCATCCAGAGTTCACTTGGCTGCTCTCTGCTCCCCATCAGTTCTCTTTGCTTCTTTGAAGATTTTAATTAGAAGCCTACAGAACGGTGTTCCAGGACCTGGAAAAGATCCAGAGGTATAAAGGACAACAGTCAAACTGGAAGCCTCCGCTCTTCACGGGCATGAGGCTTTTTAGAATGGGGAAATGCACAAGGCGCTTACAAAGGAAGCCGGAGACCAGGCAGTGCAGAGGTCTGGGGGGACACAGCATGTCCAGCAAGGAAAAGGGGATGGTTTGGATTCGTCAGGCTCTGGTTTTGAGGGGCAGGTTACCCACGAGCAAACAGGCTAGCTAACATCTACTGGTCAAGGTGGGCTGGGGAGCAGAGGCAGTATTTCAATGAGAAATTGAGGGTGTAGGAAAAAGAGGATTCTGAATTTAGCATCAGTAAAATAGGACAGAAAGAAAATTGGGCAAGATAGCATGGAGAGGGAATGCAAAAAGAAAAGAAGGAGGAAAGAGAATGAATAGCACTGCTAACTTGGGCTGACCTAGGAAGCAGTGTTCAGAGCTGTAGAACTAATTGCCCTAAATAAATACATGAACTAAGGGTAGGATTTATAAGTAAGAGAGATACAAGAAACAGCTGGCTGAATGATGCTCAAATGGGTAATGGAAAGTATTTACAATGTTGGCAAAGCAACTTGACAGGCAAGAGAAGCCTAGTCATCATTTAGGGCAAGAAATAAGAGAGGTGACAGCTGTGAGATAACTCACCACCTAAAGCCACTGATTCCTGCTCTTCCCCAGTATGTCCCAGATGCTGTAACTTCAGTGACTTGATTTCCATTCAGATGCTTGAAGCCTTACACATGTCAAACAGTGCAGTGACAAAGAAGAGAGCTTCATCCAGGGGCTGGAGAAAACAGATGGGCAGGAAGGCGTCTCGGAACTCTGTCATTCCAGAGCGATGAAGACCAGGAAAAAGCAATTAGAGTTGGATTTGATGCTGGAGCCTGGGGACCCTTCAGGCAGTTGCAATGTTTGGAGATAGTCCAGTATGAACAGAGAATCCAGTTTTCAGATTGAAGGAGAGGAAAGACAGGAGAACGGTTGAGATTTGGCTGCAGATCCAAGAGCACAGATAAGGTACAGAGAAGAGACCAGTTCTGTGGTGCTCCATATTTAGTGAGAATAACAGAAGAATGAATAACCAGTTTCACAAGTTGCTGAAAATTCATTTTATTTAACATAAAGTGTTAGCAAAGAGCATGAGTTGTGTTTTCATCCTAGATCATGGGCTGTCGTCAAACGAAAGGAGGAACCATCAGGTTTAGACTTGGATGATGCAGAAATTTCTTGTCAATTCCTCTTCATCAGAGTCATTCAAAGAGGACCCATTTTTCAAAGCTTGGCTCCCGTTCCAGTAGCCAGACAAAAGGCACAACATATGTGGCATCCGCACTGTCAGATGTGGTCTTTAGGGACTCTCAGAAAGAGGAGGTCACTCTGCTTAGCTATGAGCTGACAGGTATCCTCTTTCCAGGGTGACAGATCCAAGCACTCCAATGGAAACTTTAAAAAATATGCTCAAGATCTTGTCAGAGCTGGTAATCAGAACTGCTCTGATTAACAAGCATTACTGAACAGCAGCTACTTTGTCCCTTTGATCACGGCAGGTCCTCAAGTCATGGATGAATTAAATATTTATTAGCCTGTGTGACAGCTCAGGACAGCTGCTGTGTCAAAATGGCCCTGGAAGGCCCCCGCGCACCTCGGTAGCAGCAGACACAGGAACACAGCAATGGTGAGAGTTAGCAGCATCCTTGGCTGGTCTCCAGAGAAGAACTGGAGCCACAGGCTCTGCGGTTGGAGGAACCATGACCTGGCAGCCGAAAGGATGGATCTGAACAGAACGGGAGGATTTTAACGCCAGGATTTTTGCTTTTCTAGAATGTATGGTATTTTCTGGGCTGACACTATGATGACAAAGAGGGTTCTTGCAAGACTACTTACCTAGTATTTATACCATCATGTATGAGTCCACACAGCCCCGGACTGTGAGAGCTCAAGGCCATGAGAAACAATTCAAAGGTTAAAAGCCACACAGAAGAGCTAGCACGGTGACTAATTCCCAACTCACACACAAAGAAATGCTGCACTGCGCAAGCAAAAAAACACACTCTGTTTTGTACATGCAAGGAATGGTCTTGCTAATACACTGCATCCTAACTCTGCACCGCATGCACTCTGTAGGTTGCACGTGTCTGGCGTTGAACCTTAGATATTGAACCTTGGGGTGCTGAACATTAGAGAAGTCCAAGCAAAAGGACGAGCAGAGGTGGAGCTGGGATTTGTGAATATGATGATTTCCTGAGATCCCTTTGGTACATACCTGCTGTTCAACAGCTCTGTGATTCTGAATATGGACTTCTGGCTTACCCTCAAAATGGAACAAACGACAGTGACTTTGGTTACAAAACAGTAGCACTTTAATTGCAACAAGGGCTCCTGCTAATTTAGCAGAAACCCTTTTAGCTCAGATAACTGCTCTGCTAATGAAATCAGAGCCATCACCACTTCTGGCTCCCCATGGCAAAACCTCTGTCCTTTTCAGGGAGTGAATCTCACCATAGCTTCAGACAGAATTTCTAATGGGCTTTAGCAGCCTTCGAGAGAAAGTGCTTGAAGGACAAAATAAATCATCTCTCTTACTGTGCTGTCATAAAATCCCCCTTCCCCTTAATATTCTTCTTGCATCACCTTCTAGTTCTGCCACCTTCTCTCTTTCAAAGCTTAGACTTAACTTGAAAGACTAGATCTAACTCAAGAGGAATAAAAAAGGATCCCCCAAAGTTTCCATTCCTCAGGTCCAGGATTTGGGAGAGCAGAATAGCACCACAACTCTAACCAACAAACCCGTCTTTCCTAATGCAACGGGGAAACTGCTGTGACAGCTCTCCACGGGGTGCATTTAAGGAAACCAGCTCCCTCTCCTCCTCTTAAAGATCTGTGCTACTTTTGCGGGACACTGCGGGTTATTTTGAATTGGCTTCAGCAAAGGCTGCAGTCTTTTATGACAAGGGGAATCTCCAGCCAGCACAGGGGCAGCACAGGCAGCTGTATGACAGGGCCCTGCAGAGGTTAGCTCCTGGACAAGTCCTTGGAAGTATCCAGCTGGGATGTTCCTAGACCTCAAGTACTGCAAGGCATGGGAAGATCAGTGGATATCCAGTGCACTGCATGCCAGACTGTAAGACAGGTAAGAATGCATCCCAGCTTTTCTTCCAGCACCAACAACAGAGCTAAACTGGATCCCAAGTGTTGGCTCATATTTCCAAACACTTTCTAACCATTGCAAAGAACAAGTGCTTAAGGGCTTGGCTGTATTTATGCTTTTGCTTGTCTTTAATAAAAGCTGCATTTATAATGCATGATTAATTATTTTGCACAAGTCTCCCTTTTATGGGAACCTGTGAAACGTAAGTGATTTTTAATACCACCTCACAGACATCACTCCTTCTTCCCACCCCCATTACCATTAATCTACGTTGTAGAAAGATGTAACATTTGTCACTGGTTTATTATGAAGTGCAATGTTGCGAGTTATTTATGAGCTTGCTATTTATTGAAGTATTTGCAGGTAGTTTTAGCACTTCAACTTTAAGGTGAGAATCAGCCAGGTTTTACCCACTGCCTGGCAGAACCCTCTGCTGTTTAACCACTTCACTCCCACTGTCTGGCTGTGCCCACACGTCACCCAGGGATGTGGTTTAGGGCGGCCTCTCAGCCCTGTCACTTCCAAGCGACCAGGAGGTAAGCTCAATTACTTCTTGTTCTCCTTAGGTGGAAGGTGATGTTTGGAAAGGACTCGGAGGCAACTGGCAGAAAGAAGCAAGGGATGGAGACGGTACTGAATTCTGATTGCTGGAAGGACAGCAATCTGGGGGTCTTCACACGGGAGCGAAGCAACTGGCCAGACCACAGATCAAGCAGGTCCACTCTTCAATAACAGATACCCAAGAAACAGCATCGTAACAGGACAAATGCATAGCAACCCTTCCCCAGAGTATTCCCCCTGCTCCTATCGATCTGCCACACAGGAACTTTCCTGGTGAAAGCCTTGTGTCTGTCCTTAATAGCTCTCAAGAGATCTTTAGTCCTTGACTGTTTCCAATCCCTCCTCAAATCCACATAGGCTTTTTTGCACCACAACGTCCAATGGCAAGGAGCGCCTCAGCTTAAATTACGTGTCCCCAAGAAGTATTTCCTTTTGCTTGTTTGAACTTGCCATTTCCTCTTTTCACTTGGTGCTTCCCTGTGTATCTGAGGCTGCCTCTGCACCCCAAGGACAACCCTGTCTCTTGCACTTCAAGCCTGAAAGGGAAAAGCTGGTGGATGTGCTAAATGGGAGATAATGGCATGATGATCAGGTGATGAGGGTAAGAAGCAGCAGTCAAAAAACACTTGCAAGCCTCAGTGCTCCTGCCACCCAGAAAACGACTGTCTCCAACCCCGTGCTCTGCTCTGTCCTGTGCCTAATTGCAAAGGAGCCCCTAAAAACTGCTGAGCCAAGTCACTCGTGCCAGGCTGGGATCTCTGTCTATTCGTGGCTAGCTCAACCCAGGAGATGTGGAGGACGGGAGACCTTAAGTGGTTTGCACTCTCAGCAGAACGCTGGTGTCACCACCGCAGAGGCCTTGCAGTTGTGCTGTGTTCACCTCTTTGGCAGGGAGCAGTAAAACGGGGGAAGCAAATTTGAGGCATAAACCTGGAGTAAAATTGCTCTACAGCAGCTTAGCCCCATGTTTGAAAGTATGCCCTGAATTTGAACAGCTGTGAATGCAATGCAATTGTGGGGTTCCCTTGGCTAAAGCAGCTAGACTCTATGTTTTTAGCTATTGATTTTTAAAAATTCAGGGTAGCTTGGCTTGCCACAAATGAACCTGCTCATATGGCCATGATCGTAACCTCTGCTGCCCTTCTGAGCTTCCCACTTCCAGCACAAAATGAAAGGATCCCGAGCGCTTACCCTGCCCCAGCAAGTCCCTCAAGAGCAGACGTGAGCAAGAAATTTTTCTGCTGAGACCTTGTGAAAGTCTGGCTTCTTCTCTGAACATGCCCTGCTGTCTTTCGGTCACCCATTTGACCTTTGCATTCAAGGATTAACACTTTAGGAAACTGGCCATACAGTGAAATTAAGAGCAACAGTGGTTGTTGCTTCTTATCCACAGCCCAAATTGTACCTCACCATAGCTGTACAGCAAACTCCTGCTGCAGCCAGAACAGCTAGTCCCAGGCCAGTCCCTCATTTTTAACTCTACATTACATACTCTTTCAATAAGAGAAAAGAAAGAACAGGAGCCAGTGTACAGCACTATGGCTTTCCATGAAGGAACAGAAATCAATCTCCTCCATTTAAAGGTGCGGAAAATGAGATACATTGAGGTGTTATACTGTGGGGTTTAGACACAGAAGCTTAACCAATAGGTTACCCTGCATTATCCAAGCCACGCTAATCACCTACAGAAATACTTCTAGTCCATGGCAAATACTAAACGAACTCACGTTAGTCTACAACGAACAGAAGGAATTCATCGAAGCTCAGACTGCCAACAAAACGGGCTAAGCAAAGAGTCCCTGTGCCTTGGCCTGAAAGCTCAAAAGACAGCTGTTAACTTATAGCCATAACTCACAGACAGATTATGAGCTGAAGTCACCGGTCACTCAGCTGGCTGTGGTCAGCCAGGGGGATTTGAGCAGAAAACTCCACGGAAAGCAGAATATTGCCTTTACTGAGCTCAGTGAGCAGGGCTCCTGCTTTTACATTTGGTTTTCATCAACTGCAGCTACCTAAGTAGTCAGTTTTCAGCACCTGAAATGTCTTGCTGAAAACTGTTTACAACCCTTAGCACTTTTGTGCTGAGATCACTTGCTAAAATGAAAGCCCATATTTTATTAAAAAGAGCAGACACTTTGCAGGCACAGTTTTACTTCTAACACCAGGCGCTCCCCGGCACTAGCAGGATACAGAGATGCTGTACTGGTATGTAGTTTGCAGCAGGTAGAGCATTTGAAGGGTGTGAATTAGAGGGCCACAAAGTCTATTCAAAAGGTTTAGTAGCCATCAGCAGGCGGATCTGAATGCATTTCCTCTCATTCTACACATTTTTGTTCTAATCCTGCTGTGTCTGTGAGTGCTTCTGTTTTGTTAGCTATAGTTAAATTCTCCTGCAACACCTTTTCCGACAGAAAATACTATTCCATCAAAACAAGTCAATTTGGTTTTGATAAAAATTCCATGTTTTAAGAGAAGTCTGCTGATTGGAAGCATTTTGTAAAAATCAAAACAAATCTGGGAACTTCGAGGTCTGCCTTCAAACTACCTTTTATTATAAATAATTCGGGGGGGGGGGAGGACCCACACTCCTACTGCATTTTTTAGAGCAAAGCACAGTCACCTGTAATTTCTGAACACTAAACGCTCTGAAATGCTGTGGCAGAGCATTTTGATATGGCTCAGTGATTGTTCCAAAGAGAAAGTGAGACAGAAAACCACTCAAAGTCTTTTAAGTAGCTTTTAGCAGACCTGTTCCTACCCAATCCAGCTGGCTCCTAGACCCCCTTCAGAGGGTCAAACAACATAAAACCTTCGCTCAGTAGCATTTTATCCTGTGCCATGCACTAGGCCTGATTCTGCCGATGTTAAGTCAGAGTAATTTCAAAGTTACCAGAGAGTTACAGATCTACTGAGGCATGAATGAAGAAAGATGATGTTTGATTCAGACTCTGCAGTTGCATGGCCTCCAACTGGGGTTCAGTATAGCAAGTTTTCCAGAGTGAGAGTAAGGACCAGCTTCTCCGCATCAGGGTGTCAGTCCTGCTGCCACTCTTCTTTCACTTTTTCTTTCACACCATGCCTCCGTTTCCCTCTCTGCAAATCACAGCTCGCTACCCCTAATAGCTAAGCATTGCTACAGCTCCCTGGTGTGGCTGAAGTCCAGAGCCAAACCACAAGCTCCAGGGCCTCCTTCCCCATTTCTCCAGAGAGCCAAAGTGGAGAGGCACGGCAGGGTGCTGGGCAGGTCGCCATGCGTTACACCTGCTTGGAGAATTTTTCACCAGCTAAGGACAAACTGGGTTGTCAGGAGCTGGTCAGACTGGGGTGAGGGGGTGAACAGCTTTGCAGAGAACAAATAGGATAATAAACCCACCTTAATGCCTACAGAGGAACACAGTCTGCCCTTACCTATACACAAATTATGGTGCCTTCTTCCTCCTCTTTGAGGGCAGGTGAGCTGGCTATAATGCGCCTGATAACTGCAGTGCATTTGCATTTCACCAGACTGTTAGGAACTTCTCTCTGTTTTGTTCAGTGACTTGGGCTGTATTTAAAAAAAAAAAAAAAAAATCCCTTCTGATTAGAAAGCAGCTCCATTTGGCTGCCACCTGTTACAGAATCACCAGAGCCTCAGGAAACTTTCAGACACCAGCTCCCATGCCCTTTGTCAGCAGTGTTTGTCTCCTTGTTCTTTGTCGTCAGGCGGTATTTTCATGGAAACCAGCCTCTGGTGCTGAAGAATCCATCTGTTCCTGCTGTTCCCTCCTCACCTGACGTCAGGCAGCCCTACTTACAGTATTTAGGGTGCCTGCGAGTTGAAAGGACCTAAGAAGTTAGAAACAAGGAGAAGAAAATAAAAAGTGAACAGCAGATGTTCTTCCACCACGCAACAAGCTCAGAATGGTTCCTTGCAGAAGGAGACCTCAAGTACCCCAAAAGCAGTGTGCCACACTATTTTTCTTTCCAAAATTAGAGGTGAAATACAGCAGGAACTTGGCAGGATCTGCCCATACAAACAACTATAGTCTCCAAGGTTTTGCGGAAATCAATATGTTCCTATAGGCATATGCATACCAACCCAAGGTAAAATCCACATCTGCCATAGATCTGCATAGCTCCCTTGTCCATCATCGCTTTCCCAATTTCTTTGAAGCTACTCCATCTCCTACTGAGGACCAGCTACCCTGTCCTAAATGCCACCAGCAATGGATCATGCTTGCTCCTATCTCAACCGCTCCGCAGTTGGATGAAGTTTGGATGAACTTCCAAATCTGAGGCATTCTGCTCCTCCACAATCTGACATTAGTCTTACACCTCGGCCCACAGATTTCAGGGGGAGAAAATAAAGAGGAAGAGTAGATGGGTTTTTAGAAGAAAAAGATGAACATCATGTTTTTATGCAAATAGCCTTAAACTTTGGGTAGGGGCAAGAGAGAAAATGGGGGAAGAAATCCATTTAAAAACCTTTCTCCTTCTATTCTTTTCTGCTTTATGTTTTCAGTGTGGCTTTAGTGGCTCTCTAAAGATGTACTACAAAGCTTTTAATAAAAGCCAGAATGAAAGGCAGAATCCTCTTTAAGATCCTAAATCAGTCTTGCAATACGTGTCTAGACTCACACGTTACTAATACATTAACTTTTTAGAAGTGAGATATTGTAACACCCAGTAATCCCTTCAGCTTCTGCTAAATTCCCTGTCAAGGAGGCTGTGTGTTTCTGTTTAGATGGGAAGCAGCAACATTAACAATGACCCTTTCCAGAGAACATTTAATAGGCGAGTAGATCATTCAAAGTACTTTTCATTTCTGCCTCTCATTCATTTAGCAGTCCTTTCCACCACTCTGTGAGCACTGAGGTATGATTGCTTTGCATCATGCAGCCGCTGCGCTCACTGAACAAAATATGCAGGAGTTTGGTCCTAGAGCTGGGAGCAATGGGCTGGTTTGGGCACTGATCCCACCAAATCTAGGGTGACACTTTTCCAGCAATAGCCATTCCATCTTCACCAGCCAGTAGCAATTTCCTCTGGTCACAACTACCCAGTTTCTCCTCCCCAGGAATTCAATTTTCAGTGCTGTTGCTTTCAAAAACGTGAGCCCAAGTAAGCTTTTATCAGCCACAGTAAGCATATTCTCCTATAATTTGCAGTTGTGAGACACATGATAGTTTCTATTTTGCTTCCAGGCCTAAATGTGACATCTACAAATTGTCTATAGAGGAAAGGTAACAAACTGTTTAAATGAAGTGTGGATTTTATATTTTTTCTTAAAAAAGACCCATCATTTTTCAGTCACAAGCTGTGGCTGTACTGCATCTGTTTTCAGTGGAAATGCTAACCCACCAATTCTTTTGCTGGGGAATGCCAAGGGCAAAACAACAGGTCACTGAAGAATCACCTGATGTGTCTGGAGCTACAGAAAGAAACTGGGTTTGAACTCAGATGCCCTGAGACCCAGCTCCATACCTGGCCCACACAACCACAGGCAAATCACTTCACCTCACCGAACTCCAGTTACGCAGCTGTGAAGCGAGGATAAGAAGAGGTTTGTTCATCCAGCCCTTGTTTGACTTTCCTGTGCAGACTGCCAGAACAGACTCTCGCTCTTCCCAATTGTGTAGAACGGCATTTTCTTTTGGTTTTGGTTTTGTGGTGGTTTTTTTTTTTTTCGGTTTTGTTTTTTTTTTTAATAACCACCAAATGCACCACATGAATCTGTGAGCCCCAAAGACTTAAGAGAGGTACCTGGAAATACAACAGAGCAAGTGTGTTGCTCTCCTGTGTTGCCTGCAGCCTTTGGATGCAGATTCAACTTCTAAGCTACACAATGCTGCGAGCTACACAACTGCCCCAGCAGTCACAAACCTCAGGAGCCCCAGGCAGGCTGCAGCTAAATTTAGATCCTCTCTTCTATGCTTCAGCTGGGATTTTCACAGATTGATTTTCTTTCTCCAGTGCAGTCAGGGCTGCTCAGAGGGATCCCTTGTTTCTCTGGTTAGTTATTACCCTCCTGCAGGGAGAAGGGGCCCTGTTTGCACTAGGAAAACCAGCCAAGCTGTTCTGAACAAAACAGTGAGAGTCCCTCCATCAAAGCATCAAGGCTAGAAACACCCCTGCGTGACAGTGGCTATGAGGAACCACATGAAACCATCACTTCTGCTGCTGCCGCTGAGACAGCCTCCGTGCAGAACAAGGGGAAGGGCCCGAGAGAGCAGAAATCCTGATCCCGCTATGGGAGAACTCCTCCGGTGCTCTGGGCACTTTGGGCAAAGTCCAGCTGTCTCCCTTCCCCAAGGTCACACGAGCCATACGTAACTCCCCACACCACCTCACCCACTCCTCGAGCTTTGCCTGCAGCATCTCTTTCTGTAGGACTCAAAATTATCAAACCAAAGGCTTGTCCCTTGCCAGATAAAAAAAAAAAAAAAAAAAAAAAGCTCAATGAAACCAAAACATCTTTGCCCTGGGGCCACTTGATGCTTGCTTTAACTGCATCACTCTATTAAGGATGATACGATTTAAGTCTGAATGTCTGGTTTGCATTAAGATTAATAGCAGCTGGTTAGCCATATTCCTTGGATATTAACAGCAGAGCTTTTTCTTGGTGATTTCTCATTGCTCCTAACAAGCAATGTACAAGTACTCCAGTCTCAGCAAGCAGAAAACTAAGTTTAACTATTACCAGCAATTAAATGGTCAGAAGGAAGAAAAGATAACCCTGCATCACTGTTAAGCAGCCAGATACCAAGTAGATGCATTGCTTTTCAGGATCAACATGAGCATCACTTTACCCAGGTTCCAACCTAAGCTGTGAAACAACATTTCAAAGACAATTAAAACGCCATAAGCAATCATGTGTGAATATTCCTGAATGCAGCTACTAAATAAGAAACGACGACAGATCAGTAAAGGAAGAAATCATAGTTTAATCTAACCTTTAATGGGTGTTTATTAACTAAATGACTACACCAATTTAGAACTAGCCACTTGTTACAGACTGGAACTATATCACAGTGTTTTCCATGTTGAAGCCAAGGCTCAATGGAGATAGTGTTCAACAGGTTTATGGACAGTGAAAATGCGATACACTTACAGACTGAACATGCCTGATCCCACTACATTGTCCTGTGCCCACTAATTGATCTGGATGGAAGGCCACTGGAAACTAGGGCAGCAAACCAAGGAGTCATTGTGAAATGTGTGGTTAATATCAGAGCACAGGAGTGAAAAAGCTTCATCCAGCCCCATGATTGCTGCAGAACAGACAGAAGCATTTAAAAAAGCTCTCTGGAGGAAGAAGAGTGTCTGTCTCTGAGAGAAGCCCAAGGCAGCCAACGTCTGGTGGGTTGCTGGAAACAGGTTCAAGTTGCTCAGGCTGAGAAGGTAACGTAGGGCAGGAACTAGTGGGTGGAAGTCAAGCGCACTGCGAGAAACAGTGCAAAATATTAACCGGCCAAGGCGACCATCAGCACGAGCTGGTTTTGCTGTTCCCTGCAGCCTTTAAATGAAGGCTGGACACCCCTGTGAAAGAGATGCAGCTGCCAGGGTGACATTTTACGCTGGTGCAAGAGGCTTGACCAGCTCAGTGGCCCCCAGCTCTCCTGCTGCTGGAGCACTTGCCAGCTGGGCACAGTGCCAGGGCAGCCTCCCCCCTGCCCACCAAACTCCCCCTGGAACCGCTGCAAGCCCACCTTAAACACTAGCAGTCAAATGTCTCTGACCATGCTCTAGAGCCCCTGAGACAACCAGGGTGGCTGCCCTTGCCCTGAGACCCGTAAGCCCGAGGCCCTGCTCGATGAGGGAGTTGATTAGCTTCGATTTATCTGCAACAAAGCCGTACGCTGAGGAGCACAGCAATGGCCCTGGCAGGGGCGGCCAGCTCTGGACCCGCTCTCTAACTGTGGCCATGAGCATAGGCCTGGGAGAGGATATATGGTAGTGCTTAACTTTATATTAGAGTGGGTAAGGGATGAATAGGAAAGGGTCTAATCTCACATCCAAACGCTGCAGTGATAGGGGAGGAACTTAGTTGAAGAGAAAGAGCAGCGTTCACCCACCTTTCACCCTCTAATATTCTCTGACTTCCCAGACAACTAATCCTGTTCTCTCAGGGGTAAGTCAACATCTTGCTCAGCTATTTTTCCTCCTCCTCAGCTGCTGGGGCAGATGCATGTATTTGCAGTTAGTTCCCCTGGCAGTCTGAAACTCACTCAATTACCAAATCCTTAGGTCTTGGACTCCGCTGCCCGCTTCTTCAGAGGGAACCCCGTCGCTGCTCCCTCAGGGCCTCTGACCTGACACACATTTCTTCTTACTGAAGCTCACTTCATTAATCGAGGAGTACCTACCTCTCACTTTATTGCTTCCCTCTTTGCTTCTTGGGGTTTAAGGTTTTATAATGCTAAGGGTTTTATCAAAGCAGATAGTCTGCAGCTGATGTTAGTGCTGCAACAAAACAGTTTGCTAATTGCCCAGCCATCTGGAATTAAGCTTCAGTCTCTGACCTGTCCAACAATGTCTCTGCACAAGGCAAAGTCAGTTCCTCTATGTCATTGTCATGACATTGGCCTGCGGTCTGAGATGGGGGGGGCTCAGTCCTGTCCTCTGTTGATGGAAGAAAGGCAGAAAGGAGACACATCTCATTTGCATGAGTAACCACTCACCATGCCAGGCCAAATATTGTCATTGTTTTCATTAGAAGATTAATTTGTGCTTAGAAAGAAAAGGTTAAAGTGAGTTGTCTTTACTGCACAGACAGAGGAGGAGGACAATTATATTTGCTGTGTCTTCAGCAATGGATTCATCCTCCCCATATCCCAGTGCTATACCACTAACTCACAGTACTTGGACTCAAACAGGACACCCTGGGGTACCAAACAGTCCCAGAGGGCCTGCTTCTGCAATATAGTTCATGTCACAAGTCAATGGATTTCTTTCCACTCAGATTCATCCCCCAAAAGGAAAACATTTAAAATACAATATTCTGGGGCATTTTTTTCATTTAAAGAAAAAAAACAGGTGATTATATTAGGGGGAAAAGTCTGGAAGGGCACTAGTTTCTTTTTACGGTTGTACATCCAGGGACATGATCAAGCAGTGATGCTGGTTAGGGCATTGCGACTGCTCTAGCTCCCATCAGTCCTGTAGAATGGCAGGTACCCAGGGCCACTTCCAGGCCACTCCAGCATGAGGGAGTCACTTTGGGTTTCATGCATGCTTCCTTGATCCTGTCAAGCGAGTGGACTGTGTAGCAGAATCCCTATTCCCATCACCTACTTCAGAAAGTTAAAATACAGACACATGGAGGCACAGAAATGAGCTTCCTTGTGTTTAGCTCTGACCATCAGGGAGGGCCACCCACATATATTTTCCTTTCGTTTCCCCTGCCTTGTCAATACGGAGTCCCAGTAGCCACATGCTACCCACAAGGATGCTCCAAACCCTAAGCTGATCTCAGCAATCATTACAAAGGCTGTTAAACCTCTGCTTCTTTTCCTAGTGGGAAGAATAGGTGATCTGTACATTTATCTTAAGTCAGAGATATTTTTGGGGGGTAGGTATATCTAATGAGATCCAAGAGACACTTGCACCACTCAGCCCAGAAGGTGGAGAAGTTTGCATCAATCTTTTGGTCATGGGGGAGTTCATCACAAATCCCATCTTATGCCATGAGCATAAGAAGTTTCACCCCAAGGCCAGCACAGCATGTGGCACTGTGACCCCTAGCCTTTACGTGCATATTAACACATCCTGCGTGCCTTTGTAAAAGGCTACTAAGAAGTAAAGGACATTAGAAACTGCTGCACAGCAAGAAGCAGACATTTGGTGGTACATGACTTGCAATGCATTTTAATAATCACATAATTATAGCTACAATCCACTCAGCCTGCCAGAGAGAAGAGGTGAAATTGTTTAGGGGAATTCTCTCCTGAGGATCCATAAGGTGACACCACAACGCGTCTCCCAAGGCCAGTGGAGGAATGTGGGAGTACTCAGGAATGGCTGTGTTCACTAACAATCAACAAACCACCGAGTGCAAGCAAGGGACAGACCTCCAGGGACGAGACCCTCTCCGATGGCACAGTGCTGGCAGGGGATCACCCTCTGAACTGAGTCCTCAACCCAGATCTCTCTTAGGAATACGGAAAGAAAAACAGAGCTTCATATGAGCTCCTAGAAAATAGATTTATTGCCAGTTGCTTGTCTTGGTCTCATGTTTTCCTTCTTGCTGTAGCCTCAGTATTGCAGAGAGGAATGTAACCCTTTGCTTTACTGGAAAAGGGATGCTTTGGCCTTTTCCCAGTGACTGCAGTAAGCACAAAGAAATGCAAAGCCCAAACAAACCTTCTGGGCAGCCTCAGCCCAAGATCAGTTTGGGATGTTCAAGAGTCAGAAGATGTTTTCCATGAAGGGAATAACATCAGTTGGGGATAGGCAGGATCAAACGGCAGGATATAGGGAGAAGTGACACATACCCCTATTTTGAAAGTACAAAAAAGAACAGCAGGGTACAGTCTGTATTGGCAGAGCAGACAGACAGACATCTGTAGTGCAGAGTGAAATGGAAAAGTTGAATGTTAACACATGCATCATTGGGACACTGAGGGGAGAGCCTGTCTCATCAGAAGGTTCTTAAAAGCTAAAATCTGCTTTGCATGAGTATATAGACAGGGTACCTCTATTGAACAGCCTCCTCTAGTGCCAAAGGACCATAGTCACTTCTCAGGATCTTCCTGAAAGTGTTAGATGTGTCCTAGACACTCCAGAAGTGAGCTCAGACACCAGAAAGAAGATCAGCACTGATATAAACTTGAACTTGATTCAAATCGCATGGGAGGTCAGCCTCGAAAATAGAGGGAGAAAAAGCTACAGAACCGATGAACTCCAAGTAGCCTGTGTTGCTAAGGAGACACATTACAGCATCCTTTAGTTGGAATTTCCTGTGATGAAGGGCTCCGTGCCCAGGAACATCGCTACAGCTCAGCCCAAAGGGGATGAAGACACCAATAACCAAGGTCAGGTCATCATCTGGCAGGCTGGAACAGAATCTCCCAGCTAACTGGACACAACAGAGTAAACCTTCAGATGGCACCAAACCCAATCACAAACATGAGTTTGTTACAGTCGCTTTGCTAGATGGCTTCAGAGCGGGATTTAGCAATATCACATCTTTCTCAGTGCTGAAGGCCATGAGCTCAATCCTCAGCATCTTGGTTGTCACACCTGGCAGTAGGACAGAAATGTTGGTAGAAGGGGTGTGAAAAGGCAGCATTGGCCAGATGGTGGGGTGGGTTTATGTGACATTTCTACCAGCACAGCACATGTGAATCTGTAAGGCTCCTTCCACCTACTTAGTGGCTCTACGCAGCTGGTTATTAATGCTGCTGCCAGATCGTCTTCTCAGAGGATTTGCTTATCTCCTGCAGTGGATGCTTTGTGAAAGGCTGACAGCTTTTAGCACTGCTACTGGAGACTTCCAGAGGGAAGGCAAAAGGTAGAATCAGCTGTTTCCATGTTCCTACAGCAGCTTCAGTTCTCTGCCAGCAGAAACAAGAGGTTATGGACTGATGGACAACACTCCCCCAGTCTCCATGGTGCCTCACAAGGCAATTCTCCCAGGGGACACATCAACCTATGACCAAAGCCTGCCTCATCTCCTCAGCCTGGAGCCAATATGCTCTTGGCTGAAAAGAGGAGCACTAGGGGACAGTGCTTCTGCATGGAAGAAGTCAACCTTGCGGAAATGCAGCAAAGCTTGTCTCCTGCCTGACCCTCGGGGTGCAGTGGGGTCTGGGCTCTCTCAGCTGAACCACTGCGGGTCTGCAATAGCACCCAGCAGCCACAGACCAGGGTTGGACCCCTCATGGAGCTGTAAAACACAGGAACAGGCAACTCTCTGAGCTGTTGGTTGCCAAACTCAGGCTTATGAATCCAAGTGGGAAACTAGACTTTTGTCAGCTTTTTCTGAGCTTAGTTGGGATTGATGCTACAGATCACTCCTGTTCTACCTCACACCGAGGTGATGTTCATTACATCCAGCACGGAGGCTTTGCTGCATGAGAACTTCATCCCTACCAGTTCCATCCCTCTCCCATATGCCTCATAACCACTAACTTGCGGAAGCAAAGAGTATTCAGCAAACCCTTGGGCCACAGGTGGCCGCAAGGTGCTCTGGAACTTGCCAGCTGCTGGGACAGGGAGGGGTCCCCCATAAATGTCTTTTTAAATTAGTTTTAGTGACAGAAAGCATGATCAGCATTCACAAACTCCAGTATTTTTGTGCTATTGGTTCCTATTTCATCTATTATTTACAGGAAAAGATCTATCTGGGAAAAAAAAAAAAAAAAGAAGCCCTCTCTTCTGAACTCTTTCCGGAACTGACTCAGCAATTTAATTTTTATGCTGGCTACTTTTTTGCTTCTCTTCTCTTTTGCTATTTTTTTTTTTTAATTTTCCACTTAAAATCCTTATTTGCATGATAGCTCTGTCCAGCCTTAAGCAGATTTTTCTTGTCTTTGACTTTTATCTCATTCCCTCTTTACTTTTTTTTTTTTTTTTTAATTAAAACCCAACTCTGAATTAGGTCACTGAAGCATTCCTTTCCCCACCTTCCCCCCCTCTCAAGAGCTCCTCCCACTGTAATCCTGCCGGACCCTTCTGCCATCTCAGCACATTGCCATCACAAGATGCCTTTAGGATGGAAAAGTTGATCCAGATTCACCCCTGAATGTCAACTTCTGACTGACTTCCAAGCAGATCCTAGCAGCACATTGGTGCCTTAAATTTGCTGCTCCTAGAGAAACCCTGCTTTGGCTATGAGTCTGCCCCAGGCCTTGTCCCACAGGGAGAGGTTAGTGTAGGGCATTTGAATACATCCCTTCAACATGCAACAAAATGAGCAATTCATGCTTTTAAGGCACTTTCAGCTCTGCAGGATAAGACAGGATCAGACCTTCCCGACCCAAAGGAATGTCTACACTTTGCAGAGGAACAATTTCAAAAGAAGGTATGAGCTTTTCTGTTTCCACTACCCACTCTGCCCTGGCATAGCCCTTTAGCTGACTGGGGGAAAAGGAAAGAAATCATTGTCAAGACGGCTCACTTGGCATTTGCTAAGATCCTAATGAGACCCAGTTTCACACCTTCTCTGACACGGCCTTAAGCGTTGCTGCAGAAACTGTTTGCAGAAGGGAAAGTGCAAATGCCTTATGAAAACACGTGCAAGTCAAGATGCCAGGAGCTACAAATCAAACTGGCACAAATCTGGGTAATGCTACTGATTTCAAGTGAGTTGCTCCCTGTTCACAGTAGAATGAGTCAGCTCACAATATGACTTTTTAAATTTTCCAGGTAGTTACAGAAAAATGCATACAGAATCTATGTTGCTAATTGATTTATTTACCTAATTCTGGATTGCTGTAGAGACCTGTTGGATCTTGGGGAAGGAGAGGGCAAAGGGTTATATTGCTCATTTACCCATTGAAGTACCAATGGTGTTCCTTCAGCTGTCCCCACTCTTGAAACAGCTACTGCTTAGCAGTAATGCCAATATTTTCCAGCTTCATTTAATGCTAGATGGATCATGCTTGCATTGAGGTCACAAAAATGACTGCAGTGTGTTGGAGAGGGAGACCCATGTTGGCTTTTCTTGTCTGTCATGCGTATCTGGATCATCCCAGACACAGCAGCAGAGAAAGCCACAAAGACTAAAACTGATCCTGCTTTTCTGAACAGCTCTGTAATCCTGCTGCTGCTGCAGTGAGACTATTACTGCTAGAACAGAAAAACATACAAGCATAAAGAGCACTTGGGTCAGCCCAAACATCTGTGTAGCTATCTCTGGGAGCGGCCAAAAAAAGATACCCAGGAAAAGCACAGGAATTAATAGCAAACTTGTAATCTTTCTCCAAATAGTCTCTCAGATTCCAACCTTTGTGTCTCAGCAACATTCATAGTTGGACAGTGTTTCCGTGTACTTAGTATCCCTGAGCAGATTTCTCTTCCATTCATCAGTCTAGCGTCCCCTCCATACTGTATAAACCAGCCTGCAGCAAGGAGTTCCGCAGCTGCACTACCACTGCAAGCAACAACCTCCTTTCGTTTCTTTTGATCCTGCCACCTACATCAGGATGCTTCCCCTGGTGCTTTCCAGTTCTCGTGCTGGAAGCGGTAGTGCACAGCCAGTCCCTGCCCATCCTCTGCAGGTCTCTCACGACTCCACAGACCTTTCTCATACACACCCGCAATCAGGCCTCTTTCAGATGGAGGAGTCACAGCTACCTACTCACCCCTTGCTCAGAGGTTCTTACAGACTTCTGATCGCTTCTGTCACCCCCCTCTGAACTTCTCCCACGTATCCTAGATCCTTTATGAAATTGGAAGACCAGAACTGCACAATGCAGGTGGGCCGCCAAAATTAACTCCCTTGGCAGTAGTTCCCACATCTCTGCTGTATACTGTGATCATTTCTAGGGCAGTGCTACAGCTCCTGACACGTCTTTGCTAAGAAGAGAAGGGATAAAAGTGGAAGATGTATTTGATCTCTGCCAGTTGGTGCTACTCAGGAAAAGGGGCTGGGCAAGATCTTCCAAAGCAAAAGCTAAAAAATCAGTGCCCCAGACACAAAACAACTCCTTGCAATCCTGGGCCCATCCCCTGTCTCCATTATTTTGGGGCAGGAGAAAAGGAGAGAGACAGAAAAGGATTAGCTATGCTCCACAGAGTAACTGGTGTGATCCAATTAGTGGCCTGTTCTAGGAACATGGCCACAGCTAAGAAGAAGTGAAGCCAATTGAATCCTGTCATTGCTCTCCTTTTATAATAGCTGCCAAGTCTGGACTCCTCAGCACAGCTGTCCATCACTTAGCTCCTCACCGGGCACAACCGAGCGTAAAATCCTGGCTAGGGGAAGGGGAAGCACAGTCATTCACCAGGGACTACAAGCAGCAAGAAGCAGATGGACAAAACCAAACCTTTCCCCCCATCCCCTTTGTTTTTCACAGGAGGCAAAAGCACAGTTCCTGACAGGCAGCCACGCAGCACCAGCGCAGAGCTGGCACGTCGTCACCCGTCTCCTGCGTGGCCCATCGCCCTCAGCTCCCCGCTGTTGCCGTACCGTCCCTGCACACGCTGGGGAAAGCTAGGGTTTGGCCAAACCCAAGAAGCTCTCAGAAGAGAACCAGCCACGCGGCATTATCAGCTGACATCCCGAGTCTTATCTAGTCTCTTTGGAAAGCTCCTCAGCTCAGGGCAACCTCCACCTTTTTAATTTCTAAAAGGCTGATGCTAAGTAATTGTTTAATATCTCCGCAGCATTTGCTCCTCTTTATCTTGGAATCCCTGCTGTAATTCATTGACTGAGAGCCGTCTTTTCTCTTTCTCTATTCCACAGTGTATGTACTTGAAAATGCTTTCATTGTAGGCAGAGATACTTGCTGCTAATTGATGCTTATTATTCCTTTTAAGCCCGTAATTGCTTTTTCTTGTCTAAATTTACTTCTTTCTCCCCCCACCCCCGATTCTTCCTAAAATGGCTTTGGTTTTCTCTTCTAATCAGCCCAAATCCTAGTGCTCGAAAGATTATTTGAACGTGTGCCAAAGGTTTTGCTGTTGCTTTGACATGCTGGCTTTTCACATCTGTAGAGTTTACTTCAACTTCTTGAATATTTACAGGCAAATCGGGTAGCCTGCAAATGGTAATCTCTCAACCATCTTAATGAGGGCAGATTTTAGGTGTCAGCTTCCATGCAGACTTTTGATTAGAATGCTACAAAGGGTCCTTAGATTATCTCATTTATCTCTTATACAACATAGGATTTCTGAGTTAATTCTCTCAGAAATAATGAAACAAATGTAACAAGTAGAACAAAATGCAATTCTGTTTGTAACTGAAAGAGTACCTGCACTTTCTGATGCTCTCTGTTGTTGCTTCCATGGGCCTTTACTGGACTGACCCAAAGGAGTTTCCAGCCCATCACTCACTGAAGGACCGTACTCCCCCTCACCGTGACCTTCCCAGAGCCCTCCTCTGGATTCTCACCATCAGACTATTTATATACACCCTCACCTGAGACAAGACCACGGTCTCGTTTGGGCACTAAATCGCCACGACTAGAAATCTAGTCAGACGGGCAACACGCCAAGGACTTTGCCATCTCAGACTTTGCATTGCTCTGGGCAGCTGATCCCAGGTTCCATGCGAAATGAATGTAAACCCCTGCCAGCTGGAATTCACCTCCACCAGGGAAGGCCTGTCCTCTCGGCTTTGCCCATCACCCAGCAGCAAGGACTTGTACCTGGGACATGTTGCCCTGCAGGAATACCTGACTTCTAGCTGTGTTGCTGAAGACTTGAGAGGCCTTCTCACTTCTCAGCTGCATCCTGGCCCGCGATGTCCAGAAAGGCCGAGTGGCCTTGGGAGGCAGTGGCTGTAAGGCCGGCCCTAGTACTGACCACTTGTGCCATTTTTAGGAAGCATCTGTGCCTTTGTTTTCTCTTCCCCTTCTGTTCATAGAATCACAGAATCATAGAAGGGTCTGGGTTGGAAGGGACCCCAAGGATCACAGAGTTCCAACCCCCCTGCCACAGGCAGGGCCACCAGCCTCCTGGCCTGGATCTACACAAGGTTGCCCAGGGTCCCGTCCAACCTGGCCTTGAACACCTCCAGGCATGGGGCATCCACCCCCTCTCTGGGCAGCCTGTTCCAGCCCCTCACCACTCTCTCTGTAAAAAACTTCCCCCTAATATCTAATTTAAATCTTCCTTCCTTCAGCTTCAATCCATTCCCCCTTGTCCTGTTCAGCTCTGACTGCTCCAGCTACACTTAGCTGATTCACTTTAAAATTTTACAAGGCCTATGGAGGTCTCCAGCTTCGTTCCTTAGCACAGTTGTCATGCTGTATCTACCCGATATTTAGGGTCGACCTCAGCACTTGCTGTGAGCCACACAAGCCATTCTTCCCAGCCCGTGCAGCTCCCCGCAGCAGCACAAGAGCTGTCCAGAATGCCTGGACTGGACGTGAAGCAGAGCTCTCCCAGCAATGAGTCTCCGCTCTTCGCCTGGGCTTGCCTCCAGTAACTGAAATAAGAGGAGGGGATGCAGAAGGACCAGAAGGAACCGTGGAGCTGATGAGCACAGGAAATCTTCCCACTGGGTTTATAGGAATGAGTAAGCACTAAACCTCTCTCATCAGGAAGCAGGAACAGGGCTGAACTCAGACCCATTCAGCAGCACTCCCAGCTGCAGCAGAGGACTAGGTTTGCTATGGGAACAGCTTCTGGGAGTGCTTTAAATACTTCCATCCTGGAAACGTCATCCATCATCTAGCTTATGGCTGCACTGCAACCTGATAGCTGGTACAGCACAGCCCACCCCGGGCTCCATGGGAGAGAACCGGGGCTAACCATGGACTCGTGAAGTGCCTAGTAAGCAGCTGAATCGATGCCTTTTTAGACACTCAGCCATAAGCAAAGACACCACATAAATATTCCCTGCATCTCAAAGTACCAAGACAGAACATGGAGGAACAAGAACAATTACTATCATACAGGAGCATTTACTGTTGGGAGTTTGCTGCATTTCATTTTAAACAAGTTTCTTTTGCAGCTCTAGTGACCTGAGGAGCCAGGAATATGAACATTAACAAAAGAAACAAATAAATAACACATTCCAATTACAGCTTTAATAAGATGCAATGTGCTGAAGTCCATGTGGATGCAACAGAAATTTCTAATTAAAAACATGCAATTAATTATTAACCAAAAAAAGTTCTAGTACTATTCCAGTGTGTTCAAACCAAGTGTGCTCTCAGAGCAAATTCAGGATTATGATTGTCAATGCTTGGTGTGTTTTTCTGTTTGCTTGTTTCTAATCTTATCAAGGGAAAAGGTAATTTTTCAGCCAGCAAAACTGTGCTGATAGGCAGCCATTTGGAGCTGTTCTGATGGCTACATCACCCTCACTCGTCTTTAAAGGACAAAGCTTGGCCTCTGTTTTCTGAGTGACACCTTCTTTAATCCCTCTCAGACACGTTAGTGAGCTGCAGTCACCAGACCAAAGTCCCTGCTAGCAGAGGAAGCCCATTCAGTCTGAAGTGTCCATAGTCCATATCAGAAGACAGAGTCCAAGTGTTGCTTGGGGACGTGAGCTCTTCCATACAGGAGTGTGCAACTGGTGAGACTCTACAGTCCAGCCTACACCACCACAAACTGGGAGTCCACGAGAAATGCATGGCAAGAGAGACTGCTAAGGGCATCATGAGTATGCCGTGCACCTCTTAAGAGGTTCTTTGTTTCAGGAATTTGTCAGGAAATTCGTGGCCATTCACCACTGGAGTGAACCGGGCCCACGTCCAGCGTGATTCATGCCAGATGAGAACTTGCTACCTATCCGCTGCCTTTCCATGGAACAGAACAATGCCACCAAATTTAAACCAACCCAAATCCAGTAAGATACAAACACTAGAGGTGAGGAAAAGGACTGGTCATGAAATCAGCAAATAAATCTGTGATTTAGACATTTCCATGAAGCCCTACCCTTCCATGAAGCCAGACAATCATTAGGATATTTGCCCTTCGAGCGTGAATCTGACAGCAGACAGTCAAACAGATTCTTCTGACATATATAAAATGCGTGCAAAAAAATTAAAAACTAGTGGCTCTGGGCTTCTAGAATAGAAAGCACCCTCAGGAGAGGCCTGAGGCAGTGAAAGTTTGGAGTCAGACATCAAGAGCTTCACATTTTATTGCAGGGGGGCAGATTCAGCCCTCATGGAAGTGAGCAATTTCAAGCTAACAGATAGCAGGGCCTGATGGATCAAAGATTGGATTGAGGCTTAGGAAACCAATGCTGATTTTTCATCTCTCCTGAGTAATCTGGCTTCTCTCTGTGCTTCTGCTTCAAGCTCAATGGAACAATGGTCTCCCTCCCTAGGCACAAAGTACAGCACCTGGCAGCTTGGTCCTACCATAACGCTGAGGATATTAATAGAGGAGCCACACTTCTGTATTTAGCTCCCTATTTTGGATGACACTGAAAATGAGCTGAACTGTGAATCCAGCTAACAATGGCCAAAAGCTCCCTGGGTGGAACACTGAGTGATGGCAATCCTCAAAATGCCTGGAGAGATCTCCTGCCAACTGAATGGCTTTTCTGCAAGAAAAAGGACAGCTTTAGGGGAAAAAGAGAAGCCTGAACAGGAAGGCAGGATGGGAGTAAAGAAGCTGGAGAAATAGCTGAGGGAGTCTTCCCTCCCCTCCCTGCTAGAGACCAGCACATAGGCGACTCCACAGCAACACACAAAAACAACCACTGCAGCTGCATGTCTGGGCAAGCTTAGTTGGCATCTTAATACTTGGAAGATCCTAAGAAGCCTGTCAGAGCTACACGCAGTGAGAAAAGCAGAAAGGAGGAGATGGGGACTCAGTGTGCCCTTTATTAACTATAGTTTAGTTCATCCTGCTTCTTCCTATTTGGGACCAAGTGGTCACACAATCTGGACAGCTCTTGGAAATGCCTTACGGTGAGTGTGTCTGAGCTTATGAGGCATAAATAAGGCACTTCCCAGCATTTCCCAAGTCTCTGAGCTTTTTTCCATGCCACATGGAGTCCTAGGAAGCCCTTGGGAGGGTTGTGCCTTGTTCAGACTCTTTCTCCAGTGAAGACCTTCAACATACAACGGGTTGTGCCATATTCTTCACAGATTTAGCTGCTTTTCAACTGCACTGTGTGCATACGTTGTATATTAGTACGTGATGTGTTTTGCATTTCTTTGGGATGGAAAGTCGTTATGGACTTGGGAAGGCAAGTTTGAGTCCTGCTACCAATAATGACTCTTGTATACACATCTACTTGGGAATTTTCCTCTGAGTGACTCTATGCAGGGCACAAAAAAACATTTCCACACTCAATGGAAATATATACACTTCAAGAAGCAGAATTACACGAGAAAGTTGCCCTTTTGGGTATTTAAGAGTGTGTAGAAACTTCCCAATTTCCACAAGACAAGCCAATAACCAGCAGAGCAGAACAGAACTTTGCAGCATCTCTAATGCATTTTCCCTCTCCATCCCAGTCCTTTTCATTACAACCCATTTTCTTGCTTTTTCCTTCTCTTATTCCAAGTCAAAGCATTTCGACACTCTGCCCTTTGTGAACATTCTGTGTCAGAAGATATACAAGGATGGCAAATCGTGTTTTCTTCTGTCTAATCTATGCAGGCAGCTGGACCGCTTTCATCCATAATTGGGCGCCTCTGGGATAGTGCCACGGTTACAGCGTACCCGTGGGTGGGTACCACTAATGCAGCAATCTAGTAGAACTAGGAGGCACATGCAACGTATGACAGAGGAGCTGACCTACACCTCAGTGTACAGATACCTAAAAATAGGAAGAAAACAACCTGCAAAACTGCAGGAGTTGAATTTAGTACTAGGAGAGGCATGAGGAAAAAAAAAAAATAAATCACTTCTCTTTGAAGCCAGCAAGCAAGTCAGACTCCGTCAAAGAAGATGCACAGAAACGGCAGGAGAGCAAAGCTAGATTTACACCAGAAGACAGCTTGTAGCAGAGTCTGCACCACAGTAATGGGTGTTTACAGCAAGGCTAACTTTGGCTTGGAAACAGCACTTAAATAGCAAGTGGGTTTTTTGCTTGTTTGTTTTAAACCGGCATATAATCACCTTCACCTCTGCTGCCGGCCATTCTGATTTGGCAAATGAGACAAATCCAGGTGTTTCAGCATTGTAAAAAGGGAACACATAAAGCAAATCACACACTGGCTTAAATAAATACTTCTCTTAGATGCCTCAGACCTACTAATTTTTTGGGTTTTAAGATGGTTTTCTTATTTCAAAAACAAGGTTCCTCCTCCTCATCTTATCTTGCCACGTGTGGCAACTACTCAAAAACATGAGGGAAAAAAAGCAGCTTTACTTAACACAAAACAAACAAGCATTTGCAGTTGCCAGTTTGCTTTGTACATACCAAGGTCCGTGTGGGATTTCAGAGGAAAGAGGGGATTTATGAGGTAGGCAGAGGCTCAAAGCAGCACTAACATGTTCTGACACCCTTGCTTCTGCCTCCCATATGACAGTGTTGGTTTACATTGAGATTTAAACCACTCGGACCTTTCCCCGTATGAAGGGACATGAGCGTGCATGGCTCCCAGGCTTTTCAGAGCCCCGAGGTCCTGCATAGAGGCAGCTGACCGCAACCAGGTCACTTGGGGTCTACCACCTCGATCGAGGCAGGATGGGCTCAGTGGAAAGCAGGCCACACGTGTCGTGAGGGAGATGAAAACCAGGCGAGGTGAGTGCTGCATGGACCCAGGAGAAAAGGATGGGAGGAAAGTCAGGAAGGGCAGATTTCCACACTGCCTTTCACCCCTCGTATCTGCTCGTTCTTATTTTGCTCCTGAATAAGACTGAACAGCTTTGAAGGAAGCAGAAAGTGTTCACAACCCACAGCAAGAGGAACATCTAAGTCCAGGATAAGTTCATTATAACAACCCATATCACACAGCAGAGTTTCTTAATGCAAGTGCATAGCTACATGAAATAAAAGCCTTTCTTCGTACCTGAGGGCTTCACTATCCAACCAATCTCTCTTTTCCTGAGTACAGTGTTCTTAAGACAGTTTAAACCCTTGTTATTTGTTATGCACCATTATAATCCCCTTCTTTAACTCTGCATTATTGGCAGGGATTTGAAGTCTGAACATGCAGCGCAGACTTCGATGCCTTGCTGAGACATCTTGCTACTTATTAAGTAAAGAGAGCAGAGCGGCTGGGCCCAGACCTGTTTGTGAGGAGCCCAGTCTGGTGCCCAGGAAAGGAGATGGAGAGCTGGGACCACACATGGTCCAAAGAAGCAACAGATCCATGTAGCTGGAGCCAACCCTTCCCATGGCACCATGGTGTCACCACTCCTGGGAGCCAGTGTGGACCCAGCTCCTTAAAAATATCCTGTTTCGTTATTTCTGAGGATGAGGAATTTTTCACAAGGAAAGAAAGACAAGTCTCGGGAAGAAAACTGTTCTTCTTTATCAAAAATAAAAGAACTTAGCTAAAGACAAGCAAAATTTAGCTGTAAAAAAAGAAAAGCAGCCTGTGAAATTCTAAAAACGTAGAGACAGATGTGGAAGGACAGGATTTCTTCAACAAGGATATTTTTACAGTGTAATCAGTGAGGCCCCTCAACACAAGAGCCTGTTTCCTCTCCCTGTTCACCCAACATTGGAGCAAAAACCACTAAAGAGTTGCCCCACTGGTGGGGCAAAAGAGGAAAAGATAGGCCAGTCTCAATGTAG
>KL289358.1:2679-22868 GCA_000699545.1 Podiceps cristatus | reverse complement strand
TGTGCAGCGAGGTCACCCATCCACCCACCCGCGCACGTCCTTGCACCCCAAAGAAAGAAATTAGCAAAATAGACACAATCCCTGTCAAAATAGTTGTTACAGCCAGAAGATGGGCATCAGACTACTAAACTCATAGCAAGATTCCAGACAAGGAATTTGCACCTGGAAACCATGCAGGAAATCCATGCTCAGGAGCAAGGCTGGAGCTCCCTCACAGCAGTGCGGTGTCCGTGCCTCGCTGCTGCGCCCGAAGTGGGGAAGGAAGGACAAATGCAAAAGGCATCTTTGTGCATTCCTGTCCATCCTGATTTGGTTTGGAAACATCTCAAAGCCATTAAGGGACAAACAGCAACACTGAGTCTACCTGTGCAATCAGAGAGGTACCTGCCACAGTTAAGAAAAAAATACATGGTTTCATTTTATTAGTTGCTTTTTCTCTTTTAATGAAAGCAAATTTTCAAGACACACAAGCCCAGAGTTTCCTTTGCAAGCAAATGCTTGCTCTCTGAGCCTTCAGAGACTTCTGTGTACAATCAGACTCACACTGTTGACAAAGATGTTTAGAATAGGAGGTTCCCAAAGAAGCTGCACATGCTGCCTTTGATTTTGCATTTCTGATCTATACGCAAGTTATCTATATGCTTTGTTAGAAAGAAAGAACTCAACTAACATGCCACTGATCATTTCTTGTTACCTCAATACTGTGATATGAGTGAATCTGGACTTTGTAATCTCAGCACTGTTAATACTGATTAAAAACAAATTATTACATATTTATATCAACCCTGGCAGCAGAGTCTCCCTTGTCCTTCAGCATTAGCAAGTGAAGCTCTGAAGCAGCTGATGCCCAGAAAAGCAGATGATGTCCCCAGGGAATGGAAAGCAAAGAAGCCCCCTGAGAAGGGAGGAGAGAACTGCTCCCGAAGTCACTGCTGTTCCAGGGTGGGCAGTGTCTGAACTTTGGCAGAGCTTATCTGTGCCTGTTGCTCGCTCCTCTCCCGAGATGCTTTATCCTTTGGATGCAGGCATCGCTATAACACACCGGGATCACGCACAGCGGATTACGGTAATTAAAAAGCCTGCTGCACTCTTTGCTGGAGCAGGTAGCAAGACACAGAGATGCTGTCACATACAATTCAGTCTAGAGTGAAGCGATTGCTGTCTACAAAACTAATACAACAAGATGAAAGGTGCTTTGTACAGGCTGGGGATTATCTCCTACTACCCAAATCCAGCACAATTTGTTCAAATCCCCAGACTTTCTCTTCTTAGCATATCCTGGGCTATTTACATTATGTTTAGGAAAAGAAAATGTTTTTGGAAAAGCCATATAAAATCCAAGCTCTATCATAATTCCAAGACCTGGTAAAAAATACAAATAAGGAGTTTTATAGTAGTATCAGTGTGCCCTGGCCTTAACAGTCCTGTTGTGCTAAGTGCTCTAAAAGCGTACAGTAAGACATCCCTTGCCTCAACGACAAAGATCTCTCTCAGATCTTCTAATCCTCTCTTTGATGAGACATGATGCAGCTTGACTGAAGCCCTATGATGTAAAGTCCTGCAGAGGGCTCTAGCCAGTGAGAGTAAAGGAAAGGCCCAAATAGCTCCTATAAAGTATTTTATTACTGAGGAAATACTGCAAAATTGTTTTGTTGAACTGGTAAGATATTTCGACTTTACAAAAGAAAAACAATTTTCAGAGTAAAACTGTTAGGAAGTGATTTAATTATTATTTTTCCAACACAAAAGAAACATCCAGCCAAATAGATTCCAACAGAAAAGGGTTATTTTTGCAGAACTGTCATTTTTGTCCATTGTGAAATTCAACATTCTTTGAGAAGTCACTATCTCTTGTCAATTTTTTCTCCAATGAGATAAGAAGTCAGAGCTACCTACTGAAAGGTAAGAGCTGCCTTTCCAAAAGAGTTACCCTTTCTTCCACTGAAATTTTGATTTTTAAAGATTTCACATATTTCAAAGTTGTGAGCAGTTCTAATAACTTTTCTCTGACTCTATTTTGTTAAATAGGTAATTCTTCAAGCCAGCGACCCTTATAGTCTATGTACAGATTTTAACACAACAAATCCCTATTTCCAACAGTGAATTAACGTTCTGGAAGTAATTTGAAAAAGTCTTGGGTTTTTTTGAAATCCTAATTTAGGATTGTATGATGCTTTGTTTGAACCCCATCAAGAACAAACTCTGCATCTCATTCCTCAAAAACCAGCCCAACAGGATAAGTTTTCTCCAACCCAAGGTCAATGATTCTCTTAGTACCAAAACGACAAAAAAAAATTACAAACCACCCAAAGAATCAGCTAACACATCCTAACACACTGTTAGACCTCTACTTTCTGCAGCTGTGGAGAAAGAACATAAATGCACGTCGCAAAGATCTTCTGCGCGGATATCCGACCCAAGTCTGAGACCCCCACCGGACATCGCTCTATCCCTGTTGCACCCACCCCAGGCTCTGGCTTCTCCCCTCGCAGAGGGTCTTGCATCGATCAAAGCACAACCTGTGCTCCCAGGTGGAAACGGAAGGGAAGGCCTGGTGCTTGGGGTGGGAGAACAGCAGCCTTCAGGAGGCTTTTATTATACCAGGTCCCGTACAAGTGGCGGGTTCCTCAGGTCAGAGAGGCACTTTGGACACGCGTGAGCAAGACAGAGGATCAGAACAGAGCGCTGGCTGCTCTAAGAGGAATGGGAGGTGAAGGGATTCGTTCATCTCCTAGTTCCTGGTTGTTGTCAGCTCAGCCCTGGTACGGGGCAGAGGGAAGGGCGTTCAGACACCGGCGGAGTCTGCTTTTGCTCATTCCCAGCACTGCTGGCAGGTTTCCCAGCAGGCAGTACTTAGAGGCAGTCACACCATCAGAAGCCAGAAGAATTTTAAGCCAGAAGCTCAAAACCAAGGAAAAGGGCAGGGAAATTTAGTAAAAATGAAGAGGTTTGAGAAGGTGCAACATTATTAACTCCTCTTGTGCCCACTCCAGACGGAACAGTCTGACATACAATCTCTAGACACCTCACTTGGTTGACTTGACAAATGGCTCTCTCCGATTCTTAAAGGAGAAGAAAAATAATAAAACCCCTTACCCTTGGGTCATGCTACCCATCCACCTTATAGAAATAATTTATCATTTATCTGATAGCTTTAGCATATCTGCATAATAAGTTACATGCAACCAGAGAAGCTCTCTATATTTCACAAATCCTTAGCAATGCATTTTTTAATAGAAAACATCAATCCCAAGTAGCCCGAAGGAACAATCCCTCTTTAATCATCCACCACGCTGAGGACTAATTTTAGACAAAGGCTCAATGCTCCAAGTCACCTACACCAAGTAATAACACAGATGATTCCTAAATTCACAGGGAAAGGTTCAATCGCCTTTTCAAAGCTGGATTGCAGATCCTGCGTTAATTACTACGGGAAATTACATCTACAGTAATACTCAGCAAGGCTTTACAATAAATGCTGTCTGATCTATTCCTGCTCAGCCTTGAACTCTTTGTGGAATATTTGTAAATGTAATGGGTACTTCATTTTCACCACTGCTCCTGAATAATTCATACAGTAGAAGATCCTTGCATGGTTCTGTGAATCGAGAGACTTGGGGTATTTTGTTCTCTACAGTTAATGGATTAAAACAGTTTTTTTCAGCTATGAAACCAGGTAATTTATCACCACAAAAAGAAGCATGGTTCATACATCACTGGCTCAACACAGAAACACATCTGTGAGTATGGATAGCAGAACTTAACAACCAACAATTTTTAAATCATCCTATGTTGTCCGAAAAGCCAACGAAGTTGCAAAACGAAATGCTGAAAAACTGCCTCGGATCAGTCAAAATATTTGATTTCCTTTTTTCAGGCATTTCATTCAGACTCAACCCTTTTTTTTCCCACAAAACAGTACATTTTGAAACATCGTTTTGAAAAGAGAAAAAGAAATAAATCAAAACTCCTTTCCATTCAAAAAATGTCATAACTAGGAGCTCCAGCACTTTCAAGATATTCCTCCCCAGCTCCCTTCCAAGCAGAATTGTCAAAATCAGTAAGATTTCCTGAGCAATTTCTGTTTCATCAAAATGACATTTTTCAAGACAAAACTGTTGTGACAAAAAAAAAATAAAAATCAAAACTCAAGAAACCTGAACATCTCTGATCCAATTGTCTTTGACAAAAAGAGATGTCTCAAAGATGCAAAACCTTTCTTTGGGTAAGTCCCAGAACATCGGTATGACACATCCAGGTTGAGCATGTAAGTTCCTCTTAGGTAACCACAAAAGAGAAATGAAAACAACCTGAACCCCAGAGACCAGTGATACCTTCAAATATGTTCAGAGCCAAGCAGAGACTTTCCTAGACTGCAATTCTTACACCAACTTCACCATTTTAACTGAGGAAATTCCAGGTTCCAGCCTTAAAATGTCCCTCTGTGGAGGCGAGCACTGACCTCTCTGTTCCGCACTGACACAGGATTTAGTGTTACAGCTCCTTCCATGGGTGTCGGTGCAATTCGCACTTAAATCTCTGGGTTCCTGTCTGCTTTCGTGCCGGCAGTTTTACCCCTCACCAGGCACTAACTCTCAGCTCCCACCTGATCACTTCAATTAGAAGCGAGGAGATGTGCCCAGCCAACAGCTGCATTGTCTCTATCAAATGAAGATAATTCATTAGAGGAAAACTCAGAGCTGTCACACACTGTTGGAGTTTTTAAAAGCTGTGTTTCCAAAGCTTCGTTGTGGGGCACCACCTCCATTTTCTCAATGTCAGCAACAAATCTGCTCAATTCACATGTTAAAATGACTCCTCATATCCCTCTGCCAAGAGAAAATGCCCATAAACTCACTTGGGGAGATCAAATCATTTTCTCTTTGGCTCAGTCGTCATCACCAGCCATGAAAAGATTCCTCGGGCCAAATGCTGCTCATGGCGGACATCTCCACAACCCCTTTCCTGTACAAGGATTGCACAGCTGTAGCTCAAGGCTTAGGCACAAAGTCAATCAGGATACGTAGACAGCCCTCATTTGGAGGAAAGTTTGTAATTCTGTTGATTCGCAAGGCAGAGAAGACTGCTGTGCTCTCCCCAAGCAGAGCTGATTCTGCAGGGATAACAGTGGTAAAAATAGTGAAAACCGCCTCTATTTTTTTTCCTCCAGCAAAGCAAATGTGGCTCAGATGCTCGCTGTTTGCTTTCAGAAGAAGAAAGGGTCATTTCTACACAGTAACTCTGCTGACCTTCATCTCTCCAACGGCACGATCTGGGTTTGGCTGTGTGTGCTGGGCAGGACGGATGCTCGACCGCTGACTCTCAGAGCAAGGAGGGAGATCTGAAATGGCACATTGCAACAAAGGGCCTGTCAAGCCAAAAGGTGCTGCAGAGAACAAATTTTCCATGTTGAGCAGAAGAGGTCACCAGTATCGCAGGTGCCTGTGATGGAGCAGAGCAGCTGCCTGTTTCCCGAATTCACAGGGTTGGGTTTACCCTTTTAACCAAATTTCAAGCCTTTATCTTTGCCAGATAAAAAAAAAAAAAAGTCTTTTTTTGTCCCACACAGATTTGCAGTGTTCAGGGGCAGAGAAGGCCTAATGTAGTGTCAAACCTCATTCCTTTATATGACAGACACCACATTTTTCTTGCTAAGCCCTGTAACAAACCCTCCCTGAACTGATGCAGCACATCCTTAACCCACAGCAGCCAGCCTGAGCAACCTTTGAGTGAGCACCTATCTGCCTACCAGAGGAAAATTTCCTTGCAAATACCAAAGCCTGTGGAAAACTCAACAGATTATGCCAGTGATAAACAGGATAAAGCCTGCCCAGTAGAAACAAGAAACTTGCCAAGATGGATAGCTCTAGAAAATAGAGCGCTCTGCTCCAATTTAATTAAAAAGGTATTTGGGAAAATGATAAGTGCGTCACGGAGCTCAGTACTATCTGGGGTAGGCATGGAGCTTTGCATGCTTAATAGACAAGACAAGAATCACCATTAGCCTAGGGCCAAATGCATGGAAAAAACCAAACCAAAACAAAAACAAACCTAAAAAAACCAACCACGAGCCATTTTCAGCCTGCAGACAAGAAAAACGTGGGGGGAAATGCCACCAGAGCATCCTCCCCTTTGAAGTCCAGGCTGAGTCTGTGTCCTCCAAAGCAGAGCTGTTCAACGCACAGGAACACGAACAAGGACCGTCTTTTTCTGATCATGCACTCCTCTGCCTTCTATTTTGACCCATCACTTAATGCCTTCAGCTTAGTATTTGGTTGTGCAGAACACACTTAAATATTACCAAATACTCTCCACTTACAATAAAGTGAATTTTCGTTTTTAGTTTAAATTGCACGACCACGGGATACCCGGAGCAGCCTAGAGCAGACTGTAAGATGGCCCCTCCAAATGCCTGCACAATGAGATTGCAGCTAAAGAAAACACACCGGGGCCAGAGGTGAGAATCTTAAACGCTGGAGTTCCCATCTGTAGGTAGTTCTGGCTGAACATCCACATCTGCTTTCATCATGAACAAGAAATTGAAAATCTCTGAATAGAAATGCCAAGAATTCGCTCTGGAAGTATGCACTTCCTCGTTTCTGATAATTATCCAAAAAGCAGAGATATAAATAAAAATATGGTAAATGTGTTGTTTCCTTATTGCAATGTAAAGTAAAAATTATAAGTATCTCACATCAAAATAAAAGCATTTGTTTTGACACATTCCAGTTTAAAACGATGCTGGAAGAGACATGTTTCCATTCAATGTTTTGATTTTGACGAAAATGTTTAAAAGGAAAAAAAAAGTTTTCCTACAGTGTTTTCTGCCAGCTCCCAGAGGGATCAGTCAAAGCTTCCTGAAGCTCAGAGTCATTAGCAAGCTGTCACATAGCTGAGACCCTAAAATGCATTTGACACATCAGATCACAGTTCTATCAGACCTGGCAAGCGTGCCAGTGCTGGATCTTCATGTTTAACTCTTGGATCAGGCTCCTTTAGGATTCGCTCTCTTTTCTGATAGAGCAAGAGAAAGGAAATTGGCCTAGTTCATCCCCCAAGACAAATCCAGGGGTTCATCTGCTGCACAGAAAAAGGAGTTTATGGAGGATCTCATGACATTCCCACTGTACAAAAAAGCACAGTCGCACACAGATACTCAAGCTTTCAAGGTGAGGAGACAGCAGCAGCACCCAAGACCTCAAAAAAAAGAGCAGAAGAAAACATATGTTTTTGTTATAAGCACGATGCTTCTAAAGAGACAAGCTCTTGGGGATCTAGTGTGCACACACCTAAAGGGCCTCTGCCTGATAATGTCACATCCGGAACATCCCATGTAAAAGCTGCAAAGTGCAAAACATGCTGGTTTTGGCACAGCAAAGGGTTGGAGTTGACCTATCTGGCAGTTGACCTTGCGTTTCCTACAGAGCTGAGCTATTTTCAGATTGGCTCCTTAGATCAGAAACCTCTCCGGCTGTTCTCTCTTTGAGAATCAAGATAATGACTTTCTGGGAAAAAGACTGTTCTTGCTCCAGTAAGCAAACCCAAGGCCTCCACAACAGGACCCTGCACTCAGCTTTCTTGTTGTAGTTGAAATAAACATATGTTCAAACAGCACTGATGCAAGTCGAAGTCCAGGTGGTCACACAGAGCTAGTGGTGTAGGCAGATGTCCCCATTTACGCGCAGGCAGTTTTAGGGTATGGCTTGTTTGCCTTTTTCAGACAGGTAATTCCACCAGTGCTTTGTGTGGATTTCTTGATCCTTCTATGGTTGTGATATGGAGCTTGTATGTGGTGGAACTCTTGCCTCTATCCACCCCAGAACAGCATGCACCGTTTTTCTGGCTTTTCTTTTCCTCCCTGACGGACAATGGGACTCTTCCAAATGACAGTGCTCTCACAGAGATCCCCACGATGTGCAAAAGGGAGAATTTTCCAATTGCTGTGAGGTGGCACAGCTCCCATGGCACATTTGCAGTGCTCAGGAGCACTGGGAGTCCAGCTGGATCCCAAGCACAACCTCTTTTTGGCACCGCTATGATCCTGCCAAAAAGGAGATCAGGTTCTCCTCAGATAGGAAGCATCATAAGGGGCATGGTGTCCTGTACCTTGGACATTAGACCTAAGAGCTCAGAGCTCCAGCTCCTCACACTGACCTTGTCCTCAATGAACTGGGGAAACCTTGGCTTTTTAGGGTGTAGACTTCTGCATCCCCTCTGGGAACATCCCACCTTCTTGTGTCCCACATTCAACTGAGACTGAAGTTATATTAATACATAAAAGTGTCTCGTCCCAGATCTGGCTAAAGCCCTGTCTTTTCATGCCAGGACATTTACTGCTTTCTTCCCCCCTGCAGAAGCTTGTTCTCTATGAAGAAAACATGGAGTAAAACATAAACGAGGAATTGACATTCATCAGCCTATCCAGCAATGCCAAAAGTTACGGCTGGATCACGCAGACCCCCTGGATCATCATTAGCTATCAGGGTATTGCCATCGAGTTTGCAGGATGCTTTATATCAGTCAGGAGAGACTTTCTAATCAACGGACACAGTTGAAAGCATTTTGGATGGGGAAGCACGTATGTAGGAACGTGAGCCTAGGCACAGATGTATAAAATTGTAGGTGATCAAAGGTAGTGCATCCAAGGCAGGATTAAAAGACGTTTAATACAGCTTTTCCCAATAAGCCTGAGAGATGAAAGAACTGCCACAAGGCCTTGCTGGAGGCTTAGAAATTGCTCTGTGAAATCAGCTGCAATTGGTAATTAAGTGGAAACCTTGG
The DNA here is from genome assembly GCA_000699545.1 of Podiceps cristatus. Taxonomy (NCBI): domain Eukaryota; kingdom Metazoa; phylum Chordata; class Aves; order Podicipediformes; family Podicipedidae; genus Podiceps; species Podiceps cristatus. The sequence continues at coordinate 14,087 of KL289358.1, read as the reverse complement.
GGGTGTTCTGAAGACTCTTTTCATAGCCTGGCATAAGGGAACTCATCTTTAAATTACGCAGACTTTTACCTTCCACAGAGGCGAAGGTAAAACACCATCCTGCTGCTCCTACATGTCCTGCCTCGGAGCAGCTGGCTTCACACACGAGCAGAGGTGGCTTCTCAGACCTCTCTGTGAGAGGGCCAGGGTGAACAATCCAACAGTCTGAGCCTTTCAGGACATTCCTGTCTTACCAGTGCCTGCCCTCAACTGACCTAGCTGTAAAATGGGTAACTCGCCATTCATGCTGAGTCCTTGGGTGTGGCCAGGTGCCTCAGTAACTGTGCCCCTGCCTCGTGCAACACAGAAAATCAGCTATGCTGTAGAAATCTCCCAGCAAGTCCCAGAGGACCTCCTCCTTCTTGGAAGTGCACACAGCTCCTACACAACTTTCCCCAGCCTAGGACTTTGCTCTGCTACAGGGAGAGCCCGAAGCAGGCAGGAGATCCCTTGGTTGACTGGATGTGGGGAGAAAAAGGAAAATCCCGATCCCGGTAAAAGACAGGAGAATGACTGTTTTGTTTAACTGATTACAATAGATCAGAAATTCCGAGTGCGCACAGGAAGATCAGGGAGGGAAACCAGACCACAGCAGAAAGCACAGCCTCGGGGGCAGAGAATCCAAATGGATCTCAGGAGATTTTGGTGGGACTCTCAGCTCTGCTACCACTCTCCTCAGTACAGCTGAGGCATAGCCCTTCGCACGGCCCATTTCCCTTCTCTTTTCAATAAAAGGGGTCAGTCTTTTTTGATCTACTTGCAAGAATGGGTTATTTACTGTTTGCTTGCAGAGCTCCTAGGGTAACAAGGGCCATAAACAAAGTGAACCTTCTACTTTGGATTGCAGTTGTACAGTGTTTAAAATGTCTGTTTGATGCAAAGTGCTTTGTTTCTTGTTGTAGCCTTTCATTTCTAGATGGCATGACACTCTTACTCTGTGGCAAAGCACCCTTTTAGACAAAACTGAATCTGCTGAAAGGTAGCACTGGATATCCCATTTTCAGGAGAACAACAAGCAGCAGCTGAGGGCAACTCAACTCCAGACAGCTCATCAGCTGCTGAAAAACAAACTAAGATGAAAAATGTTTGAAAAAGAATTAAAAGAAAAAAAAAAAAAAAAAAAAAGTGCTAAATCTCCACCGAATACAAGGCAGGTAGCCAGAAATAGCTGCCACTGGGAGAGATCGACAGCTGATATAAATAGTGGTGACTCATGGTGTAATGGGGATCCAGTTCAGGGGAACAAATCCCTATCAGTTGCTCAGACAAAGCCTCCTACTGCAAACACCTCTGAATGGCACAGGCCTAAATACCTCTAGGCATCTGGAGGTTGGGATAATACCCCTCAAGCAGAAAACCCTTCATGCCAGTCCCCTGTCCACTCACCATCCACTGTTCAAGGCCTTTCCACCCACTGGTTTGCAGCAGTTGCCTATCTTTCACCTGCTAGCAATGGCACAGAACCACTACAAAATTCTTGCCACCTGTATTTGGCTCTGCAAACTCATATAGACTAAACTTCTCCTCCACATGTTACAGAGCCACCAGTGTTCAAGTGCTAAACATTCCCAGAGGCGGTGGCCACTCACACACCCCTCGCCGTTCCCGCTGCTGCCTGCCTGCAGTCAGAGCCCATGGGCAAAGCCAACCCGACCAGAGAGGAAGGAGACAAGAGGGAGAGCTGGAGTTATTTATCATGAGCAGATGTCTGGAGGGCATCCCCAGGATGCCAGGTGAAATGTTGACTATCTGGTCAACAGCTAGGTAAATCCTTTACCCTCCTTCTACTTTTAGGGTCTTGGTAGCTAGCCCTGGAGGAGATGCCAGCTCTTTGCATCCAGCGCTTCCAGACTCTGAAACTGCTTTCTGCCCTGTGCTCATGTTGAAGTCAACCCCAGGGGCAGAGCAAGCCTGAGAAATAAGGAAGCATGAGCCAGAACGGGCAAGCCAGGAGCTGGGATATTGCACAGAAACGGCAGTCTCTCCAACACAGAGATGCTTTCTTTCAACTGCTTTAATTTTTTTGCCCCTCCATATAATTCTCTAATAATCACCCTATTAACAATGTTCCATTTGCCACACAACTCAGGATATTAATCCTATTAGTTAGTACTAATCCTCTGCAAAACAAAATAGAAATATTCACTCTCATTTTCTCAGGGTAAAAAAAAAAAAAAAAAAAGAGGAAAGAGGTGGGGAAAAGAGAAGACAAAGATGCTTTCAGAGGTTTGCTGTTTTGTAAGTTAATTGAATGGAACTGGGTCTCCTGTGGTCTCCATATAGGATTCCATTATCACATAATGGGGTGTCACATACAACCTGTTGATAAGAGAGAGTCTGTCAGATTAAGCATTAACTATCATATTTGGAAACCATACGTTTTTCTGCCCATTGGGGCATCAAATCACAATATCCCATTTCCCTTTCCTTCCCCTAACACCTTCTTCCTTTCTACACACTAATTAAAGGAGGAGGGGGTGGAGACGGGTCTGTGCTGCCCAAGATAAACTTTGCTGAGCAGGGAAAAAGAAATAAAGTGAGCATCCCAGAGAACAGAGGTCTTTCCTATAGGCTTTCATTTTTCCTCCCACCCCCTCTTGTGCTGTATTTTTTCACATTTCTGTGAAGAATTGCTAGCAGTTTCCATTCTCCCCTGCTCCACAAGGTGAGACTGGCACCTACTGGAACCTGCCTGGAAAGGCTGAGATTGAGAACAAAAAACCCACCCCTTTTCTCAGCCTAGTTTCGTCTCCAGCTTCACATTTTTTTTTCCCCCTTCATCAGACAAACAGCTCAGCTCAGCAGACACAGCAACAGACAGCAGACACTGGAGTAAGGATTTGACACAGCTCCATTGTTTTAAAGGTGCTCAATTTTTAAGGTATTCTGTGGTAATTGGGGGTGACCATGAGTAGTCACTTCATTTGTGTCAGCCCATATGGAGGCAACCACAGACACAGGTCCTGGTATAGCTCCCAAGGTTATTCTGGGTCTCTGAGGCTATTCACTCTTCTCATGTCTGAGTACCTAGTAGAAGCAAAAGCAAACATCCCTCCAGGTACAACATCCATCTTCATTAGTTTCGTCTCCCCTTCCTCCACACACTCCAGGCTAGTACTGAGGATTTCCTCATGTTCACATGCTGGGCCATCCTGGGATTTAGATTTAGACCCCAAAACGCTGCTCTTCATGCTTTTCTCCTAGCCATAGACTTATTCTTTGATGTCGCCCCTCCAAAGCCCCACTGCCCAACCTCAATCGAGCAGCAGCTTGGCTTCACTCTGCCTCTCTCCCCCTCCCACCTCTCCTTGCCAGCCCCACTCCCCAGCCATAACACCAGCCTTGTTCCCACTCCAGACCTTCAAGACAGCTCGTACAGACCTTCAGCGAAGTCCACCCACCCACTGCTGGTCTCCAAGCTTCTGTGAGCCCCGGAGAACACATCCTGAATCCATCACTGTCTGATCACCCAAGAAAGCAGCTCTTTCATAAAGGTTCCCTGCTATTTTTCCTCTGTACCACACTGTGTATTTTATAATTAACTTCGATACACAGAGCATCAAGCCTCCCAGCTCAGAGATCATCACACCAAAAGCCACAAAATAGGCACCACAGATTAAGCGAAGGCACTAAAACAGGGGAGAAGAAGGGCTGCATGCCACAGCATGATGTGGAAAGATCAAGGGAGAATAAGAGAAAAAAAGCTGGAGAACAGAGCAAATCCAGCACATTTTTAGCTGAACAAAGTGCAGCTGGAGGCTGGGAACATCTCACGGACTGGAACTGCCTCGATTGTAAGGCTGCAGCTCTTATTAAGGGAAAGTCCTCTCTCTATTTACACTCTGCCTACCCCCGAGGCTGCTAACCTGAGCAGGCATGACTCACTGTTATGAATAAAGCTGTCCCAACACGGGGCACCAGACACCTCCTGATTAGCAAGTCTAATCCTCCCTCTCACCACCTCTCCGTGAGGGAGCTCTGGCTCACCAGACTCCCCTTCTGTTTGAGAAGCAGTGGCTTGTCAGAGACCTGTCAGCACCAACAGACGAGGCCTGTCGGATGGAGCTGACTCGCGTCCTCCGGCTGGGGATGTTTCAAACAGTCCTCTGGCCTCAGGAGCAGCATGCCCTGCTTCAAAATATACAGAGTTCACCCTGTTGTAATTGCTATGGGCTGAACAAACAAACAGACATTTGTTTGCACAACAGCTCTCCAGAGCGGCCTCGGCAGCTCTGTGTGCGCAAGGTGGGGTGAGATGTTGTTCTCCACCTCCCAGATTGATCTGCTCTCAGCGGGGAGAGGCGCAGAGGCACACGGCATGGAGATGCTCAGCAGGCTGCCTGCTGTATGCGTGTCTGGGGGGCAGAAGGAAATAAGAGACTCCTCCTTCCAACAGAGCTTCAAGATGCCCCGCTGCCTTCAGGAGCATATTGGATAATGACCAGGAATCAGATGTACTCAAGAGAAAAAGGGGCTCCGTTACACAGGGCTGTTACAGCATCTGTGAAATTCCTCCGGATTTACACAGGTGTAAAATGGAGTAGATTCACCACTCAGCTGGACTGACCGATAGCACCCGCAGCCACTGACGGGAACTGGGACAAAGAGTCGGGTCCAGGGGAGTACCTGAGGGCTCGGCCACCAGCCAGCTCATTGCCTGGCAGCAGTTCACAGCCTGGTCTGAAATCCACAGAGGCTGAGAGCACTCAGCAGACAGACTAAGCCAGGTCTGTAATTTACTGTATTTCTGGGCTCCTTCTTCATGTTTTTCAAGAGGAACAGTTAGTCACAAGGGTGAGTTATTCTCCTTTGTAGGCCCTGTTTTCCATTTTTTCTGTTCCCCACTGTCACCCCAACTTCCTTTCCAGTCCTAGTGAGCAAAGAGTGCTGTTCCAGCCTTCCCCCATGTCCTCTGCTACCTCAGTGCTGTCAGCTGGGGGAAGAGAGAGGCTTTGCTGGTTTTTACAGCATAACTTACTCTCTGGCTTCATGGATGTCATTCCTTACCCCAACTCTGGCAGCTACACAGACATCTGAAGAGAAGCCAGCTCAAGTGATGCTTCCAGGAACAACTACATCTGAACCCCCACCAGGCTCCTTGCGAGATTCCACAGCCTACAGATTCAGCCAGAGAAGACCAAATGCTCAAGTAGAGCACTTTGTGACCTGGATTATCTCCTCACCTGGGTTTGACAGCATATGCTTAGGAGACCCACCTCTATAGGCAGCATATACAAATAAGAGCTGCTCTGGAGAGGCCTGTGATGGACCTGATGGGACAGCAGCATTCCTTTTCACGGTCCACATCTGGGATTTACTGCTCCAAATACCAGCATATGCTACAGGCCCTCTCTTTTGCAAAAGATGATTATTTTGTTCTCCTGACAAGACTCCAAGATTTTCAACCAACTACCAGTACTGAGCTGTGACTGTCATTGCTCTAAAGATATCACTTTGTGGCGCTGGTGACAGTGCCCACTTGAGCTTCTTTTAGGACGAACGACCCCCAGCATAGTTCCAGATTTGCACTGCCAGAAAACTACAGCTGCCTATCGCGCTGCTAGGAACAGCCGGGGAAAGCAAGATTTTGACCTCTTTCATCTTGATTGGGTCAAGGGAACACTGACTCCAGCAATGGATGGTTGACTGTAATTCCTGCCTACTCATTTAACCAGCATGAACAGAAAGAAGCACGAGCATGCTCAAAAGAGAAAGCAGCAGGCAGTGGTGGAAATCCCAGAGGCTCTGCAGAGCAGGGAGGTGTGAAGGGGAGATGTTGGCAGGGGAGCGAGACCCTGTGGGTATAGTTCTGATACAAGGGACCACAGGAAAGGAACCTGAGGCTTTTCCTTGGATGAGAGGAGAGCTGAAAAACTAAAATCACCTCCCCTAGCTGTGCCATTTCAGAGGCTGAAGCTATGGTGCAATGAAAGAACAGCCCCTAGAGTAGCATAAACCACAGCATGTGCCGCATCCTGCCTGCCTGCCCACGGGCAGCCTGCCTGCCATAAATACATAGGGTCATTCAGGCATGGAGGAAAAAGGAGGGGGTCCAGCCATACCCAAAGCTACTTTTGCAGTCTCACAACATGAAAGCCAAATAAATCTGCTCTTAAAGAAGCTTGCTATCCATCAACAGCCAACACATGCACAGAGTTCAAGGCTAGAATAGACCGTATGGTCTGATCTCCTGCCTAAAAGAGGGTGGCCAGTAAAACTTCTGTTTCCTGACCCTGATAACATGTCCCAAAACCAAGAGCACCCAAACTTTACCCCTCAGCTCAGCAGCAGTCCTGGTTCTGGAGGACCATGTAGCTATTAAAGCATTTTCAAAACAAAACCAGGTGGTGTGGTGTAGGGGGCTCTCTGCATGCCCCCTGGAGCTGGCATTAACCTCAGGCCCCCAGCCTGATGGGCAGTGGGTCAGACAAAATATCCCTGCTTACAGAGGAGCTGAGTGTTGTGCAGCCAACAAGGTGGAAACAGGAGAGGTCAAAATGGCACTACAACATCTCTGGGCCCCTGCACAACCAGCAACAAGGCAGCTCCACAGCTACTGAAGCAGGGAAGCAGCAGGACTGAACACATGCAGGTTGTGCTGTCAACGAACAGCCTGCTCCGAGAGAAGAGGGACGCATTGCGAACCAAGTCTGGCCCTAAATGTCTATTTTTGATGTAGCAGGAGTACCCTCTAGTGGGAGAATGGCTTGGAGAAAGCCTTTAAAATGATTACATACACACACAAATGCAGGATTTTAGATCTGAAAAAAAATGCACCAAGAGTGAGCATAAGACAGAAACAGAATGGGCTTGAAAACAGAGGGAGACATGCCATCACAGGGAAATAAAGGCATATAGTCTGATTATCACTTACAGTGTTATTTTTTACATTTTCAAGAAACCCATCTAAAACCATAGTCAAATCTGCTATTTCAAGTATTTCCGTGCAGGGAGAGCACTGGATTGGAAACAGGATAGAAGTCTACTCATATTCATGAAGCCAGGCCAAGACTGTTTAAATACCCAAAGGTCACAGAAAAGCCTGCGGCTGTGTGTCTTAATCCTGCTTACTGCCTGAAAGCTTCTGGGTGTGGAAGTAGTCTCTGTACTTATGGCAGAAGCCCAACACATTTCCTGAGGACATCAGAGCTGGTGAAGCTGTTTTGCTTTGGCTTATGGATGAAAGATTTTGCTGCTAGAGGAGGGGGGGACGACTGGGCAAGGACTGATGCATCGGACGTAAAGGATGCAGAGGATGCTGTAAACTGTATACAGATGGGATCAATATGCTCTCCCCAGTGACCCACTCTAATATCACACTGACACCGAAGTGACAGGTGCAGTATTAGAACCTCAATAGAGTGGAATTATGTAGCACCTTCTGGGCCCTTCCCATGCAAAAGCCTATCTAACCTGAATGTTATATATAGATCACTTCATCCACTATTGAAATGCACCTACCTCTAGGGAGACGTTCCTGGTGTCTAAGCCTCCAACCCTTCTGATTTGGGCAAAGATAAATACAGTTGAGGAGTCTGAGCTCTTTTGTTTTCAGATTAAAGATCTAAGCACCGTTTCTTGCAAAACAGCAATTGTAAAGGAGTGAGTGAATTTAAAGAAACATAGTCCACTTTTACCGCTAGGGATAAGAAGGAAACTAAAAAAAATCCATGCCAGACTCAAGGTGATCTTTTCTATAGAGATGTAGCCCAATTAAGCATCTCGCAGAAATCCATGCTGGTAGTCACGCAATCAAGGTGAAGCAGGAGTGAGAGTTGGGAGTGGGAATGCTTTGCGGATCGGTTTAGAAATGGTGGGAGAGGTGACAGGCAGAGGAAAGCGGTGGGTTAAGCCCAGCATCCCTCCTGGGAGACCCACAGTGCTCCCTCTGCCTAATGTGTCATCTGCAACTCACAAGTTCCCTACTTTCTTCAGTCTCCAGTTTCTCCCAGGAAGTTTGGCTAGGGTCTTGAGTCCTAATTTCTGGTAGTAAGTGTTAAATTCCCCTTTGATCCCACCTTCAGTTCAAAGAGCCTCCTCCCAAGAGGGGATGCCCCCCTCGGCAGAGCTCACCACCACCCTCTGGGGCCAGACCCACTACCCGCCCGGCTGCTTCATCCACTGACCCAGAGAGGCACAACAGGAAAATCATAGTAGCATAAAAAAAAGGCAGTCCTAGGCAGATTTTGCCTGATTCCACCCCAGATCCTGCTTATTTCACTGGGAAGCCTCGTGGAAAAGATATTTGCTCACAATACAGGAGGGAGGAGCCTGGCCCAAGGTGACTGGGCTGCAGAACTGGACCAGAGCCCAGACTTCTCCCAGAGGTTTTCCTCTACCAGAGGCAAGGGGAGGGAGGGAGAGTTTGGCTCTTTGGAGAGTTACTCTGCCTTCCAGAGCAGAAGGCTGTGAATTCCCCATTTCCCACACTGCACGCTCAGTTAAGGTGACAGATGACTGACTGTATGTGTGCCCAAGCCTCCATCACTGTAGAAAGGAGACTGTACATGATTTCTTGGAGAGAAACAAGAATTAAAAAAAAAAAAAAAAAAAAAAAAGAGAGAGAGAAATTCAAAGTAAATGAAGAACAAAAGAGGAAGAGATTATCTAGATAAAGAATGTGCCACTGCAGAACCAGGGACACATCTAGGGAAATTTTTAAAAAGTTTAAAGAAAAAGCAAAGCTAAAAAAAAAAAAAAAAAAAAAAAAGGAGAAAAAAGAAAAAGGATCCTATTAAGATTAATGCTTTTTGGCTTTCCATCTCCCTCCAGCATGGCTCTTCCATTTCCATAAACCCATTATCCTCACTGCTGTTTCACTTAATTGGAAAATGTCTATTGCAACCTAGCATGTTCCAAGACAAACCTTGGATGTATATATAACAGGCACTTAAAAGCTTTCAAATATTTCAAATTTGCTCAACACAATTATGTTAACAAAAACCCTGTGGGACTTTTTTTTAAAACAAAACAAAACAAAACAAAAATCACCAGAAACACCAAGCCCCACAATAGTCATAAAGCATGTGTTCACAGGGCTAGAAACACCATTACATTTATCCTGATTAGCATTCACTAAGCTTTTATGTGCACACACACTTATTGCCAGGGTAGGGGAGAGGGGAGAGTAGGAAATGACAGTAAATGATTTGGCTGGCAAAGGTTGGGGAACTGAGACAAGGGTATTACTTTCACTGCAGTGGCAGAGTGACAGCACCCCGAACAAGGAGGCCATGCTCCAAGTCCCCTTTGTGCTGCACCCTCAGGGGAAACCCCCGAGCTGTGCTTGGGGAGGGCAGGAGGGAACGGGGGAACACCAGGAGCAGTGAGCAGAGCTCCAAGGCAGCTGCTCCAGAGCTGACTTGGAGGAATTGGGACTTCTTGGTGGTTCCTGTCAGTTCTACAACTCTCAGAAGCAGGTGAGCTCCTTTGCCTCCACTCCTCTTGCTCTCTTCTGTCCCCCATCCCCACCGACCTCTCACAGAGTAGCCAGAAGCACTGCTTTGGGGTGGCCAAGACACCAAGACACAGTAGGTGGGTCCGGATGCTCACCGTGGGAGCTGGCTTGGCACCAGGCACACCAGCCCACCGGGCAGGCTAGGACCTGGCACTTGTCACCAGCTGGCTACAGGTCAGCAGGAGCTGTGGGAAGCGGGGCAGGAATCGGATAAAGTTTTCTGCGCTGATAAGTGGTGGTTCTACTGGTTTTTAGCTGGTAAGGATCTCAGCAGAATATTTTGAAGCAGACTTGTGCGCATGTATGCATGTAACAAGTTTACAGGCTCCTTTAGAAGATAATGACTGATTTTTCTATTTTCACATGTCCCAGCTAGTCTCATCTTGGTCATATTATTGTGATAATGAATAAACTCTGCTATTCTTGTTTTGTACAATAACCTCCACTCCATCATGCTGCAGGTGCACACCACTATTAAGACAGAATGACGAAGATTTCAGTGAGCTTTATAAAGCTCTTTGGGGATGAACCCCACTGTACTCAAGGTAAGTGCCAGCCCTGGCCCTGAGAAGCCATGTTAGGGAACAAACCTCTCAAGTATTTGCTCTGCTGTCGACGGACATTATTCTCCTGTTGACCTGCCCACTGTTTAATGATACCACACCACATCAAACTATGACATTTCCTCTTGCTATCTGTGCAGATGGCTCAGCCCAGCAATGCCCGTGAAGAGAATGCCAGAAATGCTTCCCATCTGCAAAAAATGCAGGAAATCCCCTTGACAGTATCCCTGAATGCATCGAGAGACATGCCAGTGGTGTTCCTGGCCCTGCACCTTCATCCTGCCTGTTGTGTAATGGGTAAAGAACAGAACATACCAGGATTTCTACCACGTGTATCAGAGCATCTTCCCCTCCAACCTTCTTCTTCCTCATCTGCACTAAGAAATGCCTCTCCTCAGACCTGCCTTTGCCTTTCTGGAGGAATCCTGAGAGCACGTAATCTACAGCACAGGCTGAAAGTAGAGGCAAACCGTTATCTGGCAGCAGCACACAAGCGGCAGTAACCAAGCTGTCTCCTGCAGAATGGTATTGCTGGTGCCAGGGCCGGGGTCTGTGTCCTCAGCTGGACATCTGAGATGGATAGCTGCTCCTCTCCCAGCACTGTTTAACAGGCACTAATCCTGCATAGAGTCATAGAATCATTAAGGTTGGAAAAGACCTCTAAGATCATCAAGTCCAACTGTCAGCCCAACACATCCGCGTCTACTAAACCATGTCCCAAATGTCTACGCAGTTCTGGAACACCTCCAGGGATGGTGACTCCACCACTTCCCTGGGCATGTAGAAAGTGCCCGTGTTGCATCCTGGGCCTTGCGACGCAGGGGGAACCTGCTAGCTCCTAAAGTGTTTTTGCAAGAAGAGTCATCAGGCCCAATGAATGAAACAGCAACAGTGATGGAGATGGTGGTGGATGGTGGCGGATTGCACAGACGTCTGGGCATGCAAAGCAGTACCTAGACTTTGAAGACATTTCCTGTTGGGTTTGTGAGTGAAACAACCTCATACCTTAGTCTTGTTGCATTGCAATTGAGTGAGAGGTCTGAGGTGGGGAGGTGGCTACGCACACTTGGGGTGTCCAGGCAGAACTGGGAATCCCTCTGATGTAAGGGAACTGTACTGGCTTTGAGTGGCAAGGTTGTGGTAGTAGCAGTACCTAGACTTTGAAGACATTTCCTGTTGGGTTTGTGAGTGAAACAACCTCATACCTTAGTCTTGTTGCATTGCAATTGAGTGAGAGGTCTGAGGTGGGGAGGTGGCTACGCACACTTGGGGTGTCCAGGCAGAACTGGGAATCCCTCTGATGTAAGGGAACTGTACTGGCTTTGAGTGGCAAGGTTGTGGTAGTGGAG
>KL289357.1:0-75342 GCA_000699545.1 Podiceps cristatus | reverse complement strand
CTGTCCCCACTATGCCTTTTCTTTCTGCATCTGAGGCGAGAAGGTCATCTCCTTCCTGTTGCCTGCACACACAACACACACATTCATTATGTTCAAGACTTTTCCGAACAGGGAGTACAACTCTCTCTGTCTCACCAGCTGACTCTCATGCTGGGAGGCACTGCTCCTTCTGACAGCTCTGGAATCTAAAGGCGATTTTTTTTTTTTTTTTTCTCATGTAATAAGATTGGCCAAGTGCCATCTGGCACCCAGAGGTCTGATCTGGGATTTAGATTCCAATTCCTGAACAGCGGAAGAGTTCCAGTAACGCTGGTAGGTTAGAAAGAGTCAAACAAAAATCCTTGTAAGTCAATAAATTGCCTGGTCACAGCCTGGAGTAGGAAGGAATACAGCCCGTGCAGCTCGTCTTTCCTTCCGGCTCCATTCTCTGACTCCTGATTTGGGGCTTCCAGTCGAGGCCCCTTGGTAGACCTGCAGATATAGATGGGGCTCTGGCCTTCACACTTACCCCAAACTTCCTAATAAATCAAGAACCATGAGAATATCTCTGATGCAATCCTGCCAAGTAATTTGGAGCGTGCATTCAAGCCAGATACAAAGGTATAAATGAAGTTACAGCCTCCCTACATAACTCTTACTACCTATACCACAGTACGGACTGATATAAGCAAAACCCGCCAGTGGCAAAACCCCTCACTTCGTATTTCTACAGTTCACTAAAGTACCCTGGAAGTGAAAATATCCTGGAAGTGAAAATAGATTGTTTCCATATGTATTTTGAGACCTTTTCACATAAATTGAGTGACTTTAAATGAAATTTAAATAAATACATAAAAATAATCTTCACAACTGACTCCAGTTTATCTTGGAGATGTTTCATGACTTATCTTCAGTGCCAAAGAAATGTTATCTGCCCCATTACAAAATCCTAAGGGAGACATCATGCTCTAGCTTTTCACAAGGAAAACTAGACAAGCTCACATATATGGAGGGAATGAGGGCTGAGGGCTGGAAGGAGTGAAATATATGGCTATGACAGACTAAATAACTAATAGAAGAAACTACCAACTCTTACCTGAGCTATGATTTTGCGGTGTTGGCATATGTCACTTATCTTGCTGTAAAAGATGAAATATAAATCTTAATAACGAAGACAGTCTAAAATTCACTGGAAGTAAGGCACTGTACAGCAATTTGCACTGCTCGCAATGGTTTTAAATATCTTCCTCCAGGTTAGGCTTTCATAATGCACAGCAAATTCACATTCACTCAGAAGTGAATGTGTGACTTGAACCAAGTCTGATTTTAGTGAATTCATTTCTGAGACAAATGACCCAATTGAGTATAATGGGTCTGTGAAGATGCCTAGAGTAAAACATATGAGTAAGTAAGTGATTGCATGACTGAGGCCCAAGACATTAGGAAACACACTGCTGCTACCCAGTAATAGCATCATTAATGCAGCCATTTATTGGTTTATTTTTACTTAGAACAGGAGAAAATTCATTACCCTTCTGAGACCACGAGAAATCAATACATTTTCAGCTTTTAATAACATGATCTAAACCGGGTGCTATAGTCTGCAGTGAAATCTGTTGCGGGTATACGACACCATTCATTCTTTCCACAATATTATTTGCATTTTAACAGACATAAGCAAAGACTTCAGTGAAGCAATAATTAAGCCTATGCTACACTGCCTAAAATGAAAATTATGTACATTAAGAAGCTTAAAAACTTCTTTTAACATCTTTATTGTTTTCACAATACAGAAAGAGTCACCAAAATGTACATGTTGTACAATCGCCAACTCGCAACAGCACCAAGCTTCACATTAACAGGGTGTCACTGACAACACTTAGGCTGTAAAAATGCCAAATATCACATATAAATAAACCCATGCCGAATCAAATGCCATAGATGTTTATTGGACCTGTTGACACACTATTTTGAGAGGATCCAACGTTACATATTAACATTTCTACCTGTCATTTTTACCTGAATAGAAGCATATTGTGAACAGGGAAAGGCAGGACTTAGGACCTCTGTTATGGCATTAAGTCACAAGTTCCCTGAGCCAAGCAGTGAGAACAAGCACTATCTTGGGAAAGAGACTTTATTCCGGACCTTCGAAGCCAAAGAGGCACCACTGAAGCAGGCACCACTGTCTCCATAGGAGGAGCTCCGTCAGAAGCATTATGCCCCCAGGAGGGATGGCAGCGCTCCTTAAAGCAAGACAGACAGGACTAAGTAAGGTCAGCGCACATCACCATTCCTGGCCACCAATGCCAAGAAAGTAATTTACATCTAATTTTATTTGAAAGTCTCATTATTAGTTATTATTCTCACAAAAGCTGGACCGGAACTCATGGAAACATCATGAGTGAATCCTTGGGAGTTCATATGTGAAACTTTGGCTTTGGAGGTATTCAGTTTTAAAAGCTGAAAACTCATAAATACATCAGTAATAACTGGGCTCATCTGGCTTAGAAAAAGAATTCATTTGCAATAGCTATAATTCAAAATAAACAATCTAAAGAGCATATATTATTTTGCTGATTGAGTACAACCTAACAACCTTCCCCATGCTACAAGCACTTACTACCCAGTGTTGGCAGTATTTTATCTTGCTCGCAGCTTTTGTTTTTGATTTACAGCATAAGAAAACAGCTCTTTACGTACATCGAGTTTGTTCTTCCTTTCAGTCACACCAGATCAAATCTATAGATGTTTTACTTGTTCTGCTCAATATCTTACCAGTGTTTTTAGGACTCTCAATAGTATTTCAAGAGTCCAAGAGACTTAAGCTCCTCTTTAGGCTTCTCAGCTGTCAGGGTTGTCCGAGAGCCGCTAAATTTTTAACATTCAGATTCAGTTTTCCTATGTGTCTTATAATTAAGACCTGACACCTCGGAAAATGTAATTGAGCAAGTTCATTTTGGCCACTGTATTGAATTATGAAGTTTCCAGTGCTGTGAACTTCACCAACCAAAAGTAAGTCTGTGGGACTCCACATGGCCACAGAGATTGTGCTATAGGAATGTGTTTCAAAAACTGAGCCAAATAGCGTTAGGAAGAATTTGATTCATCCCAGAGACAATGACGCTGCTGGTGCACTGTCCAAACATACGTGTACTAGTATTTTTTTTTCCTCCAGACAAATTAACAATACTTCACGCCATCACTCTGCAATTGAGCATCACTCCATCAGCCAGCTTAGGCAGAGGCACACTCCGCATGTCAGCTTCTGTGAATCCTAAACCTCGGTGCCAATGGGTTACGTAAGGGGGGTTGCAGCAGACACAAATAGCGAGCCACAGGCACTGAAATATTTGCAAATCTAAAACTTAACAGGTATGATGGACTTGAGAAAACCATGAAGATATAGCCATCTGATGCTTCTCATTAGCTGGCTAGACAGCGGTTTGTAAAAACAGCTAATTTTTTCCACCTGCCTTTGCAACTTGACAGTAACAGCGGTTCTCCAGTGTGGTACTGAATTAGGAGGCATTTTGTTTGTATTGTTAGAGCCTTAATTGAAACAGTCAGAGAGAAATGTTTTATTACAGAGAGAGAAAGGACTTTTTTAATAAGGCTCTACGGAGACTCAGCTTTAATGATGCTTAACACAATGTTTTAAACCACACAGTACATCTACACACTATTTCTTGTTAAATGTTGGTTATTTAACAGCAGGCTGGCACCAGATTGCCTGCTGCGGATAGTTAGGGCTGCCTCGCACGAGTTCTGACAGTCTCAACATTGATGAAAGACAGCGTCAATTTTAATTCTTACACTATTTCACTTCTTGACATTTTCTTTCTCAGACTACTATTTATAACAGATGTTCTTCGTATGGCAGTAAGTGTAAACACAAATATAATCAGCTGCTAAGCTGTATGTCCTGATGTCACTTGGAACACTAGGTATGAGACCAGGATTATAAAAAGTAGGTACATCTGTTCCTCATTGGTGCTCAACACTCAGTGCTCTTAATATGGGTATGAAAAAATACGGATGTATAAGACTCTAGCCATAAGAAACTAAACATTAAGAGTCAGCAGTTGAAAACAGCAAGCACAATATGGGAAAACAAGTTTAGAAGTATATTAGTAAGTTTATATTTATAAGGTTAAGAACAGTAAACATTGATTAGGCAAGCTTTTTTAAAAATAAAAAATATCAAAGCATGAATTTTCATTTAAGTTGCTCAGCCACAGTCCAGTTATATTTCAAATCAGTGGAAAACATTTTTTTTTTCTTTTCCTTAAAAAGGACACCACAAAACTTCTGTAAAATTAACAGTTATTTTTAAAACTGTCGAACTGTCATTAAGGACTATGTAAAAAGAAGAGTTTAGGCAGCATGTACTGAGCTCAGTTGAAGAAAAGACAGAAATTTTATCTGTAGCAGATTAAAATAGAAACAAAATTAAATGCAATTTATTACAAAATTACAGAGCATTAAAACGTCAATCCTTCCCCTTCATTGGCAGAGCTGTGGCAACTTTTAAACCAAATTGTTTTTAAAAATCAAAACTGTCTCCTTGCCAAAATATACAGTTTTGTTTACCATGTGACAACTTGTATGAATATGGAGAACTTTTGACATAGGGACAAAGAACAAGTGAGAGTTCAAAGACTAACAGCACATCATGGACTGAAAAGCTGAGCTTCAGCTAATCATAAAACCAACAGTGACAAAATGCACATAGGACATTTCTACCTAGTCTCGAACAGAAAGAAACACTTGCAGAGTTTTGTGTTAGTTCTGATTTTTTCCCTATAGGCCATTTCTAAAAGGCAGGTATACCCTAAAGGAAAGGAGGGGGGGAGGGGGGATCAGAAATGTTGATAAGGTGACTCAATCAATCATGGGACATATTAGCAGTGGTAAACAAGGTTGTCTAACCAGAGCGTTACCCTTCAGAAAGGAGGCAGAAGTAATGAAATAATCTAAACCCCCAAACACATCGGCTGGTATGCAAATCTAATAACCACTTCATTATTGATGCTGACACTCCTTTTACTGCTCCAAGATGGGAATTTGCATTTTGTGGTAGAAAAACTGCCTATGGACAATATATAAAGTTAAGTAAAACATCTAAAACAATCCTACCAATTGTCAAAGACTTATATAATGAACTAAACACAGCATAGCGTAACGAAAGTAAACATCTCAGCTTACATAACCAGCGTCATAGAAAGTACTTTCTGCCATGGTTTCTGGTGAGTAGGAAAATTAAAATTCATGTTATTGAATGAATTGCTGAAAACAAATAATTTCTTTTCTGGATGACCAGAAAACACACACACACACACAAACACTGATCAAAACAAAAACAAACAAAACCACCCACCAAACACCACAACCTACGGCTATTATTTCTCCTAACTTCTTTCTTAAGTCTTTCAAGTCTGGAATATTTCTCATTCTAGACACCCACTAGACCATAAGGCATAGTACTAAGCAAAAGCAGTGTTTTCAACGACTCGGTATTTATGTTTACCCAAGAATTTAGCAGTGAAAGATCACAGTTACCTGGATGTGCGATGTGTTTGTAGATGTACACCCTAATGGAGTAAGCTCTTACTGAAAAGCCAACTGAAAATCTGACTTGAAGTGCATTAAGTACCTGATAATACAAACAAAATACAAAGTAACTGAATTAGGATGAGAATAAAACTTTGCCTTTCCACCTTCTCAGGATTCTTACGTCAAACATTTAATTTTCCAGGCAACAACTTCACAGGCAAGACCTATCCTTTTCAAGCGCTACTGTATTCATACTTGCATAAATACACACACCAATCAGAGATAAGAACACCCCCCGTGGTCCATTATTCCATTCTTTCAAAATACCTGTCTTTTCTAGCCTTCGCATCTTTTAATGTTTGGTTACTTCTTCAATTAACCCAGCAATGGATTCTCTGTAGCTTTTCCAGGGTCACCATTCCACATCCTAAGGAATTTCGTTTTTATCCATCTGTTTTTTCTTCACCTTTTTTTGACATTCACCTTCCTTCTTTCTGCAAATTAATTTTCTGTAGTTAATTTAACCTTTTTATTTTCATTATGTTGCTCTGAACTACATTTCAAATTTCTTCTCTATTCAAGCATTTGAGATGGTTATCATATCACTTCAGTTATTATTTCCCTGACTACATCATCTTTTCTGGCTCTTCTCCCTCACCAAATAAATAATCTTCCATTGAATCTTGCTTGCATGAAAAGGGCACAATCAGACCATTTAATCTTTTCCCACTAATTGGTCCCTTCAATCTCCAATCTCTGTGGTAGCTTTTTTTCCCCTGAATTCCTTCCAGCATGTTCACATCTTTGTTGTGCCAGCTCCAGCAGTGCTAGCATACGTAGGCTAATGCACGAGCGTTCACATATTGAAAAACATACATGCTCGTGTTGAGTACAAAATAGAATGAATTTAGAACAGATTTTAGACCAAAATCACACACCAGTGCAAATCCCCAAATGTCCTGGAATTAAACTTTACCCTAGGCAACAGCTGCAAGTGAGTATGTGGCAATATATATTTATCCTGATCAACAGTAGAAGAATAATGCCTGTTTTAAATCATATGAAGATCCAATCTGAATGTTTCCAAAATTTTACAGTTACCAGACACGTATATACATCATTACTTTAAGATACTGTCTGAGATTTAACAAATACAGAACCCACAGCATTCAGATTTGGAAACTGGACAATTCACACGCACACTGCGAGATGTTCTTGTATCAACATGCACCGGATTTGAAGCAGGCTCAAGGATTCAAATTTGAAGGGTTAAAACAACTTACACTGTCTTTTAAAGAGGAAACAGCCTTCTAGAGAATAAATTTGACCAATATGCTGAACCTAGTGCAAAATATATCTGGAAGAAAATGTAGCTTAAAATACAGCTGACTGATAAGCACAAGTCCTTCCAGAGAGCAGAGTTAGTGGCATCTCTATAATCACAACTTTACTTAAGTGTTTTCATTTGGACAAACCAAAAAAAAAAAAAAAAAAAAATAGAAAGTCCAGCTTGGTGTTTGCCAGGTGAAATCTGGAGCCTAAAGCAATACCTGTTCATCACAGACAGTCTTCATTTCTGCATGCCTGACCTTCTCATCCTGAAAAATTAATTCTGCTAGTCATAAACAACCTTTTTACCATACATATGCTCCACCTTAGCCTTGTGGCGCCTCCAGGTAATTCTCCATGCTGATTTGTTCTAGTCTGACATCTCTGTGTGCTGGGACTTACGTTAACCTTTTATGCTTCCATAACAGATGCTTCATAGGCTCCAGTCAGGGATTTTGTTAATTGCTTCTCCAATGGTGAGGACATCTCAGCTGCGAGGGATTAGGAAAGAATCGGGAAATCAACAACAGGTAATTTAGCAGTGGATCAGACACTTCCCCATTGGAAAAAAAATGTAAATGTTAAAAGCTAAGTTTGATCCTCATGTTCATGCATGCTTTCAAAATAGGATTTGTCAATTGCAGATGCAAAGCAGCTCCAATTTGATATTAGTCACTTTGTCTAGTTTATATTCTGAAACATTAAAACTGCATAAATGACCTGCCAAGCATTGATGTAAGCTTATTGACAAAACAGAATGCTTCACAGTAAGGGCATCATCTCACAAGGCTCCACACAGTGACTCTGTAATTACGGTTTCAGCCTCTGCATATCAGATCTCTAGTATACTGTGCATGATTCACCAAAAATAAAAATGAAAGAATTAGCTGATGTAAGTAGGAATAAATTATCTGAAACCAATAATCTCTAAGAACTCACAAAAACAGAATTATTCTAAAGTGATTGGTCACACTTCTTTTTCTAAGGTTTAGAAATAACGGGTAAACTCAGCCATTTCTTTAAAATTCATTAAATCCTTATCCAGTAGTGTATAGATCCTTACCACATCCTCTAGAAAGCTAGGGCAAATACAACAAAATAACCTAAAAAAAAGAAGCATAAGAGAACAGGCTTCTTTCTACTACTCTGCATAAAAATGAGTACTCTTTCACATTGTGGAAAACATACATACTTAGAGCCAGGAGAAGATCAGAAGATCTAGCCAAAGCTTCAAATTGGGACTGGGCAGGCAGGTAGCGCTGTTATTTCACAAGGGGATGGAGGGGGTGGGGAAGAGGGGGAAAAAAAAAAAAAAAAGTAACAGAAATGGATACCTGCTCCAGCCAGACCTGCATACCTGAATTGCATCTGTATTTAGTTTCTTCTTCTCTTGACTTTCACTGCCATCTCATACGTTCATTCCACATTTCCACTTGCTTTCTATTGTCCTTGTCAGTCTACTCTTGCTTAGCAGTTTGCATATTTATTTCATTGGGAACATTTTCATTATGCTATTCCTTGATACAAAAATCACATTAAAAAAAAAAAATAAAATCAAAACCTTAACTGCTTTTAATCATCTGTGAAATGTAAACAAGTTTATGCAATCTTTTAGGAGTGGATATTACGCTGATCTCTTCTATCGGTAAAATCAGCTCTAATTGAGTTTCCAGCCATCCACGTTTGCCTGGTTTTGGTTGCTCATTGGCCAACCTAGGGCCATCTCAAACTACTACATAAATCTGCCTGAGACATAAAGGTTTGATCAGGTGGCACAGGTTAAAGACACACATGTTTCATTCAAGCTACTGGCATAGGAATGACCACCTTGAAAATGAACTCTGAAGACTGACTTAACAGCTAAGAAGCTGTGCTATGAGAAATCACTTCTCTGTACAAAGAACAAGCAGGATCTGGCACATAAATGTGCATACTTCAATAATCTATCATTTCAGTATCAATAGTATTATTTATTGAATCATCCAAGCTTTATTCATTTGCTCTACTTCAGAAAGTCTTTATTTGGAATTCCTTCAGGTTTTTACCCCTATTAATATTCATCTCTACAAGAGTGATGTCTTTAAATACCAATAACTGTCCCACTTCATCCATAATTTATGAATCTCTTCTTAACACAAAATCCATAGGTATCACTTGTTGCCCCTTGACTCCAAAATTAAAGCCAGAAAAAGCTCCAGTGAACAGCAAAGGAATAAAACTGTCATTTTCTGCAATCTCAAAGAAATCTGCAGTTTAGATAAAGTTCATATTTATTTCACATCTGAGACAAAAAGCTATTAAAGGCACCCTGTGGCTTCAAATCCATTTTATTTACTTTATTTACATTTTAACGATGTCTGACAAGGTAAACCTCTTAAGAAATATTGTATCATTTCTGAGAAAGAGTGCTGAATCTTAAGAAAGCAATGTTGAAACTTAGGAAAGCAAATATTCCAAGCCATTACTGATGGTTCTCTCAAAGGGATTTTTTTTTTTAATTACAGCTGTCAATCAAAAATATGACTTTCTTCTTTGTTATGCGAAGACTAAGTTTCAAAGGGAAAAGTAATGTAGAAAATTAAAAGCAGTATTACTCAAAGATAAACAGGAGACTGGATAATCAGAAACATTTCAGAGAAAAGACAGAAGTCTATAAATTAAGCTGAGAACTTTTTAGAGGCATTTCCTAACACGCACTTAAGTTATTTACAAGTTAAAAGATGACATTCTTGATGGTATCTTCCAAATCTAAACAGCAAATTCAGTATGTCACAGAATGCAGAAGACAACATTACCTAAACGTTAACAGTAATTTTGAAAGACAAGGAAGGACATTAAGCACAAGCAAATGAGCCTTCACAATTCTAAACACTGTCATAAAACATGAGACTGCATGCCAACAGTCACATATGCAAAATACTAGCACATAAAATAAACATCCCTGGATGAACTTCCAGTTTTATAAATGCAGAAGCTTGCAGAGGACCGGACTCCATGAAGATTCCTTGCGTATTTCCCCAAAAAGCCCTGCTAGCTCCCATCTACACACCACCACAAAGGCAAGCAGCACAGAGGTCCCTGAACTGACCAAGACCCAGACAAGCCACTCTACACTTCGCAGCCCAAGCAGCACCATTGCCATGCCCTCACAGCACCAAAAATCAGCCTGTAACGCCCTGGCCCAGGCCCCAGGCTAACACACACAGAGATCCCTGCTCCAACCTGCCCATAACTAACCCAGGCAAAGTTCTCCCATCTGCAACCCTCAGGGTGTCCAGCTTCAAAGCTGGCAGGCGTGGAAGGGACGGTGTCCGCACACCGGGACAGACACGTTCTCAGGAAAGATCTGGCAAGTCTGGTGATGACACTGGGAAGCCACACACAGGGGGATCCCCTGGCCCGGAGAGAGGGGGAGAAGAGGGATGATCCATAAGGAGGCACCTATGCTAAGGCCTACTAGGAGAGAAGTGTAAGCGCAAGAAGAGCTTACAGCCACTATATTGTTATACGCCCACCCTGAAAGTTTACCGTTTAAGTTACCAACATTTCTGCCCATGAAACAAACAACTACTGTTGTCATAAGAAAGCATAAAGAATAATAGTTCAATACCTAGCTGTTCATTTCAGCAACCTCCATTTCATTACCATTTTTATAGTAGTTACTACCAGGACATCAGGTAGTCATGTTTTTCTATAATTTTGTCATTCTTATAAAAAATCATGAGGATAGAGTTAAGTCCTCCACCACAGGTTTACAGGCTGGATTCCACTTGCAGGAAAGCTTAACACAGAAGTCAGTATTTAAATTCAAAATTCACATGGGTTTTAAATAAGTCAACGAAATTAACTCTTTTACTCAGCAACAAAAAGACAGTTGGATAAGGTATCAAAAAGGTAAAAATTCAAGCAAAGCAGTTGTCTGACTAGTAGAATCACTCATCTAAACTTTTGATGTTCCAATGACGCAATAAATTGTTCAGCTTGCTGACTATGTTTTACAAATATATACGCATGAACATACTACATACACAGCGCACCTGCTTTCTAATGTACTAAGTGCTTAACGTGAAATTTCAGTGCAGTAAAACTTGATAATTATAAGGGGAAAAAAAAAAAAAAAAAGCACTGACCGAGAAGATAGGTCATTCTGTAGTCCCAGTGCTATGAATTAGGTTTTCAATGGTGTATGGGAGTGGTATATCACTAGGCTTGGACAAGCTTAAAAAGTAGGTTTAAATCTTATATAAAAGACTTTAATTTGCTAAAAGGAACACCTGAATGGTTTAACCACAGATGCTTTGCTTATCGTACAATCATTTTAAATGGCATTGCCTTGGTAGATCAAGTAACTGTGCAGTTAGTTTCATCACTAAAATGGCCTGTTTTCGCTGCTCTTGGATTTAGGCCATCAAAAGTAAATAATGTTCTGTTACTCCAAAGTTTTCTCAGTGTCTCCCTGAAGGCAATGCTTAATGACTTCTGTTGAAAAGATTAAATGTAACATTTTTCAAACTCTCTCAAGATAATTCTTCTTTGACTTCAGAGATGTAGCAATCTACCTGACCAAGCTGTCAAAAAGGCATACTCTGCGGCTCACACTGAGCATGGACAGACCACAGCCTGGCAGGCTATCTGTACAGACACACGCGCGCACAGAAAACCGACCAAATTGCTCCAAGAAGGCTTGCATGAAGTCAATTTGTGTGATGTGCAGTGATACCACATCCTATGATCTGATTACAATTGATCTGATGGGTTTCTTCAAAAGGAAAAAAAACCCACACATTTAAGGAAACAAGGATATTCTCACAGAAGTTACCCAACCTGAACTTGCCCCAGGTTCCACTGTCTGAAGTGGGTATAATGCTTGCAATGTGGATTTGTTATGGGGTTAAAACCTAGTTATAACTAAGCAGGGTTCAGACTACAGACAAACAGGACTGGATAGCCAACCGAAACACAACTGGCTGAGATGCAGGCATTATACTGGTCTTTCTTGCTGTTCATCCATTTATGGAGTCTCTCAAGCACACATTATCAGCACACACAAAATTAATTTTGTTACTCATTTTGGCAGAGGGATACTCAATGACTATTTTGGATAAAAAGTAATTTTTTCCTCCTATAATAAACAGGAGACCATTTACCTCACCAGCATCAACAGGTACAGAGGTTTCTAGTTTCATTACTGTTCACTGAAATTCTGGTGTGAAGAATTGCTGCTGCCTGCAAACACCAGGTAAGTCAAGAAAACTGCTGGGAACTGGGTCAGTTTAAGTGCCTCAAGTGCAGAGAGAGAAATGCCAGTGCTCCAGTATCTCTTCATGTAACTTTCTCACTAATTTCAATAGATGCTAAGCAAATTTTAGACTGCATGGCGACATGTAGAGGTGCAGATGTATTGTTTTCACCTCTGCTCTGAATTTTCTTTTCCCCATCCTTTATACTTCTTACTCAGAACGCTATACTTCGCCCCCCACCACCATTATTCTTCACTGCACTTTTTCCTCTTCATGTATTTTTTGTAAATTTTTACCATTTACCTGCATACCATTAGAGACTGAGCCAGCCCCAGAGAATTCAACTGGATTTTTTTTTTTTTTTTTTAATATATCAGACCCTATCTGCTAATTGTACTCAACACCCCATAGCATGACCGTCAATCTCACACAGGGTTTCTGTGGCCATCTGCTACATGAGACTATGCTCTAGAAGAATGTTGTGCCCACCAGGACTGGACTGAGACTTCCAAGTTACATAAACCATCTGTTTAATCACCCCCAGAAAACTGGGACACCTGCTATTGTTCCCTTGGATAATGCCTCTCCAGGCTTCCAAAACTACTACGTGACTTTGAGACATTGCACATCTTCACAGAAGTCCACCTTTAATCCCAAGAGATTGTGATTTAATAGGGGTGAAGCTGCTATGATGCAGGGCTTGATACTGGTTTGCCAGGTCTGCAGCAATGGTTAAGGGTAGACTTGCTCCTCCTGCACTGATATCTATATAACATAAATATGTCTAAATCACAACCCAGAAGCATGCCTACAGCTCTTGTGGTCATACCCGAGCAACGTTTAATAATCTGCGCTGGGGAGCAAATTCATTCTCACTGTGATCCATTTGAACCAGAAGGTTCAATCTATGGCTGAGGGTCTCGCTGGTCCAACGGCCCCCTTTGCTGCACTGGCCAGGCAGCGGTGGCTACGCCTACACAAAATGCAATTGCACCTCCGCCTTGCAGCCAGGCTACACCTTTTGCTTGCTTCCTGGGCTGCTGCGGTACTAACCTGCCACCAGCTGCCATTGGGACACGCTTCAATTTGGGAGCAAATAGCAAAAATCACGCTGCTGGTACTTTTTTACTGCTTTGGTGACTGAGCATGACACTCATCATGGAGGTCAAAGTCTCAGTAAAAAGACCACTTGAAGTGATGCCTTGCCCCACTGTTTTAACTGACTTCATACTATCCAGACACGGAAGCAGTCCCGCTTGCAAGAAGTAAAATCATCAAGATAAAGACTTAAGAGGAAAAAGCAAAGCAAAACATACTGTGACTGTTTTTCTTTATGAACACAGTGGCACTACAGAAAGCCACATATTAACAACGAAGAGAGATGAAAAAAAAAGGCTACTTTCCTCTACAATTGTAGAATAAACCTTATTACAGTTAGTACCAAGCGCTATCTACAGAACTGCTTTGTTTCCACTCTGTTTCACAGTTTAGAATATACCTAAGTTTCCTTCTGCTCTGGTAAATTGATTTTTGTACAGCACAAGGGGATGTGTTCTGCTTCCGACTACAGATTTAAAGAAATACTACACATCACCCTACACCAAGTAAAAATCAATTTTCTACCTGTAGGTGATGAAACTATTTCTCACCCCTGCTGAGCAGTCATATATCTCGTAAGGCTTAAAAATCATAAACTGGTTCGTTCCACAACAAGCAAAAATAAAAGGTGATCTCTTTTAAGCATATTATTTATACATGTCACTCAGGTGTTCCTTTCCAAAGGTTATCTGTAGTTTTATCTACTGTATTTAATATTAAGCTTTCTCGTCCTTGCTCTTATATGCTCAGCTGTTATCAAGAGCCTTTGGTCTTGGTAAAACCCCAAAACACATTACATCTGAAAAATGCAAAGCAGTTGTCTCTCCCTTTCTCCTGCTGATAAAGGGCATTCGAGAAGAAGAGCTGCATTAAAAGCTCAGATCTGAATCTGAGCACAACAGAAAGCCAGCTGTTAAGATTTGGCTG
Source organism: Podiceps cristatus (assembly GCA_000699545.1). Lineage (NCBI taxonomy): Eukaryota > Metazoa > Chordata > Aves > Podicipediformes > Podicipedidae > Podiceps > Podiceps cristatus. The sequence goes on along the minus strand of KL289357.1, from coordinate 61,213 downwards.
TAGACTGCTGCAAAATTATCTTATTTGCAAAGCTCGCTATGTGGCGAGGCAGATAAATGATAACACCATGAACTAGTAAAAGGCAGAAAGCTTTATTCTACACATATCTGGATCTGACTTCAAATTTGACACTGAATATGCAGCTTTCAACATATATTCATAAACACTCACTCCAAGCAGTTCTGCACATGCAGCATTTTAATATGGGGAAAGCAATACTAAGCTATTTCCCTGCATAACGCTACAGAAACAAATATTTTAACGTTCGAGTGGAATAAAATGTTCAGAAAAGAAATGGCTGGCAAAGAAAGGCCTCATTTCTGGCAAAGGATGTATTTCCAGCCAAATGAGAAAAACTTCTCCCTGTCAGTCAATCAATCAGCGCATAGTTTATTTTAAGCTGGTGATAATATGGCTTTGGAGATTAGGAAGCTAGTGAGCTACAAAGAAGATCAAATTTAATTTCCTTAAGTGAAAAAAATAAAAAACTTCAACAAATAAGCACAAAACTTAACCCTCTCTATCAAGTTCAGAATGGAAAAACTATTCAGAAACATTATCTGATGTGAATTTGGTCAATATCATGAAAGGGAAATAAATGAGCCAGCTGAGAAGCAGGAATTATGTACTGCATGTACCGCTGGAAGAGTTGATCATCATAGCTTCTTTTGTTAATCGACTAATTAACAGAGCTACGCAAATACAAAATGAAGAACAAAAAAATATACTGCATAGGCAGCCTCAGCCAGAATTTTCAAATTTTAATGCTAAAGGTTAGCTGCCGAGATGTGTATGTAGCACTTTAACCATGGCAGCCCCAATTTCAAATCAGGTAAGCAGCCCCAAACCATACAGCTGCTGCAGAAGTTCAGTGCCCAAAACACAAAGCGATTTTGATTTAAACTTGTAAATTTGGGTCCAACCTCAAGCATCCATGTTTGACAAATTTAGTCCTCATTCATCTCCCAGCTAAAAGCAAAGGGCCACCCCTGCACCCCGCAGGAGCCCGTTAATTATGCCCTCTGTCGCCCGCAGGGGCGAGGCCACGCAGGGTAAAGACGACTCAATAGTTGGGAGCTGCTGCCACACGCCCTTTCCAGGGTCTTGCAGATACAAACTATGAGGCACCCAACCTGAGGATGGAAGGAAGGGGGAAATTGGAGTCATAAAATCATAGAATCATAGAAAGGTCTGGGTTGGAAGGGACCCCAAGGATCACAGAGTTCCAACCCCCCTGCCACAGGCAGGGACACCAACCTCCAGGCCTGGAGCTACACGAGGTTGCCCAGGGCCCCGGCCAACCTGGCCTTGAACACCTCCAGGCATGGGGCATCCACCCCCTCTCTGGGCAGCCTGTTCCAGCCCCTCACCACTCTCTCCGTAAAAAACTTCCCCCTAATATCTAATTTAACCCTTCCCCTTCCTGTAGCTTTAATCCATTTCCCCTTGTCCTGCCTCCTCTTCCTCCAAGAGGAGGCTCTTGTCCCACCCCCCTACGGGATGGCGAGCACGGTCGCAGTGTCCCCGCTCAGCCTAGTGGCGAGCAGCTCCCCAGGGCACGCCAAGGCGGTACCGTGCGGCGGGGTGTGTGGCTGGCATCTAGCTCACACGTAGCGCTCTGGTTATAGGCGAAACGCAGAGCCACGCTGGCCCAGTACGCTCCTACAGGGAAACCTCTCCAGTAGGACCTTTTGCCATGAGGGCTGCTCCTGTCTTCCCTATTACTACAATAAAATTTTAAACAAAAGCCCACTGAAAGTCCCTTTCAGTTTTGCATTGAAAAGGGGGCTACTATATTTTTGATCAGTTATATCTTCATCAACACTAAAAAAAAAACCTCAAAACAAAAAACACCAAAAAAACCCCAACCCACTCTCTTTGATTCCCCAAGAGAGGATCACAGATAAAAGGAGACAAAGATTATTCTAACTACTCTAAATGGTGGCGCAAACCCCAAAAGAAAACATGCCTGTCAAATAAGTGCAGCAGCTTTTAATTTCTGATTTGTGCAGTCAAGCATACACATTCTTGTCTGATGAAGAAGAATATAATTACCTAGGGGCATGTCAAAAATAACTGTTGCTTTTCCCGTCCTGTCCTTACTTGGGAGAGCAGAGATTGGTGAGCCAATCAAGAAATTAAAACTGACATTTCACAAACTGATCGTCATGTTGCCTTTTTTTTTTTTCCTCTTATTTAGAGCAAGTACAGCTATCAGGCAAATACACCAAGAATCTGAGGTAGCCTACAGCAGTATCTGAACTAATCCTTAAGAAAATTAATTCCCTAAGAAATAAACTAGGAAATTTCAGGAGGTCACTGTGTTGTCCTACAGCTTCTATAGTGAACTGAGTCCTTTCAATTCCCATATAAATACTTTCAGCCACCTACCTTTCATTTTAAGAAATAGTAGTTCATCATCAGTTACAGAAATTTCAAGTTCACCCTGTTTTGAAATAACAGATTAGTTAAGGAAAATCAGCAAGGTAGGTTGTTTTGGTTTTCTTCTTTCTTAACTTTCCCCCGTTATCGGCAGAACTATTTTGCAATCCTTCCTTACTGCAGAACAGGACGTTCACACGCTTCTCTTTTTTTAGATGCAATGTTTGCAATTCATTAGTATTTATTTTATTGATCCAGCATAGCACACGGCAACAAAATAGTTTGGGTGTTTTAAATATTCACCCCCGAAGTATACTGTATATTCTGTTGTCTTTGTTGTACAGTAGCTTTGTTTACATAGAGATAGACCTGAGTTCGGCGGTCAGCTCCAGAAGTCTTGATCCCACTGTTTCAGATTTAAATAAATTACTTCAGGTTACACAATTGTAACAGCTGAAAATTTGGTTATGACTTAAGTTAGTTTAACAGTTCATTTTGAGAACAAATCTGTGTAAGCAAAACAGTCTTGTCCAACAAATCCCTGAAATACGAGGAAATAAGTGTTTGTATAACTAAATTTTAATCCAACTAAGCCTTAGCATACATGCATTAATACTTCAATTATAGAGACTATTTATCAAGAAGACAAGGGTCTGAGGTAAATATTACTTGTTTTTTCTGTTATGAATTATATCTTCCTCAGGGATACTGATAGCCTTTCAAAGAATTATAAAGAACCTTTCCATTATCCAAGATATATGCTTATTAGCAGTCATACTGCGGTATATTCCAGGACAGTTTCCTGTGTTTTGCTCTAATGTATTCCACTACATAGAAAAAAAGAAAAATGAAAAAATAATAATAATAAAAAAACAAACACCACAATAAACCAAAACAAAGTCCCAAACAAACCACAAACCAACAACAAACCAACCCTGAATATTCAGAAATTCTTCCCTGATATTCTTCTTGATACAAGTTGAAGTGGAAAGTCAAGTGTGGACACAGCCCATCCTGTTCCTCAAAATCCACAGAGCAGAGTTTGAGCTCATACACTGTTTCTTTTCCTGTGTCTAATAACAGATTACAAAGGGCTGTTCCAAGCTGTGTGTTGAATGGTTTTATTCCCAAAAGAAGCAAAAATGAATTTATATAAAACAATTAATTTGAAGCAGATTGTTTTTATCTTTACATTGGATCAAAACCTCTATCATTTTTTATTAAGACTACATGAATACGCAGTCTCTTGAATGCAGCAGTAATGTTCTGAGCTTCCGGCTTCTGAGAGTTTTCAAAACCTTTCTAAATATAAACTACATGAAAAGCAATACTTCTATTTTCTGAAATACTTTTGAAATTTAATAGAAAATAAGCACACGTTTCCAATAACTACATGCAGAACTTCTTTATGCGTGAGTCAACAAATCCTCCTAATGGGTGCCTTTAAGGTATTAATTCTCAAAGACAGTCTTTAAACTTCCTTAATTACAGGAAAAAAAATGACAGGCCTTTGCTTACAACCCTTTGACAAAAAGCTCTTGTTTCTATGCCTGAAAAAGTAGTTATTTTCCCTAGACACTTAAATTATGTCTTGGTAGGTATCAGTAGTTCCTATACCATTAAATGCTTACTTAAATTAGTAACTGCACGTGACATTAGCTGACTTGCTATATTATACAGAAGTCACGTTGATAATCACCAAAACCAGAAGCCAGAAGTTGTTATTTAGAGGTTCACGGAATGATGCACAGTGCTAGTACATCTATCAAAACAGCCGAGATGATCTCAAATACTAGAGGAACAGCCAAGGTTTACTTCATTTAGAATCAATACTATTACAACAATAGTAACTAAAACCTTTAACAAAACTTTTTCTGGAAGGGAAGTGTTCTGAAAGTCTAAAGAGTCTAGGGTGCTTCCAATGAAAGTAACTTATAATATCAAAACCTCCAGCGGTTTCAGAAATACCAGTTATGACAAGTAATTTTAAATAGGATATGGAATAGCCTAACTTGCTGCCTTTAAACAATCAGCTTGCGTTAGACATGGGTGAGGTGCGAGTCTTCTGGAAAGAACAATGCTTTTTTGAATGACAACTGTACGCATAACGTACACATTTTTACCGCCATTTAGATTAGCTGACTTGTTGCTGTCGTCAATCTGGTCATGGCAATGTGGAATTTATCATCAATTAATTTACCTTGAAAAGGACTTGTTTCAATGAATGTTGAATCCATGGCTTACAGCACAATATTCATATTCTTCCTCCTAAGAGGGCTTTGCATTCTTCCTAGTTCCCAGTTCTGGAAAAAAGAGACCAATTTTAGCAATTTTATGATATTTACAATATCATTAATCATAGCTAAAGCAAGTTGGTAATGGCTTCCAATGTAAGAGCACAATATAACACTTATTAACTATAACGTTATTGGTAATAAAACAATTAAAATATCAATAATAACCACTTTTATTAAAATTTACACACATTGCACACAATAAATAGGAAATTTTATCCTGAAAATATGAAATATGTGCCCACTAGTACAAGACTGCAGAGAATTAGCCACCCGTTTCTCTTTTGTTACTGAAATAGTTACCACAATGTTTTAGTTCAGTGTAAAAAAAAAAGACATTAAACAGGCATATATTTACCTTGCAAATTTCAGAACAAGTGGTTTGTATTGGTAGAAATGGTGAAGTAGTTTACCTCACTGTTTTGTAAAACCAATGTCACACAATTTACATCATCTTCCTTCTGACATAAACTTAAAATTCTCATATAATTCAACAGTTAATATTAGCTTTGTGTTTTAAAAATCTGATTCACTGAGATCATTTCTAAACACGGTAAATAATTTAAGTCTGCATGTGGAAAGGTTCACACGAACCTTGAAAATTCTTTTGTTGCATTATTTAGTATAGTTATAAATGTCAGGTTACTGTTCATAGAGGTACATCTGTTTAAAATGGCATTTGCAGAATAATGTTTGCAAAAGTTCATATGAGTATTCTGCTCAGTGCTGCTGCCAAAGATTAAAAAAAAAAAAAAACACAACACCCAAAAAAAACAAACAAAAACCTAAATAAAAAGATCTTCAACATAGCAGGTCCCATGCTTCATCTTTGCTCTGTTTTCAGCTCTGCATGCCCTATGGCACATCAAAGTGTTCCAGAACTGTGTAATTGTTATTAGTATTGTCTTCATTCGAACACAGAAATTCTGATCAAGTAACAGGATTCTCCACTGAGCTTTATGGTGTACAGTTATGATTTAAAAAACACCAAACAACAACAAAAAACCCACCCACCCAAAAACCCCACATAAAACCAAACAATCTCTACTCTAAGGAGTTTCTACTCAAAACATAAGAAAGTAAGATGGACAGTGAAATATAAGAAAATGAACAAAATAATTTATTTGCCAGGATATATCCAGCTGCCCAGGAGAAGATTTTATTTTCAATAAAAGCACTGACCATAGGTAGAACAGTAAGTCAGAACATCACTGGGCATTAGTTTCAAAGTACCCATCTTCTGTTTTCAATGGGAAACATTTTTTTAGAGACAGAAATGATTACTCAATGTCTGACTTACAACTACTATTTATGACCATATAAGCAAAGGTGATTCATTGAAAGTGTCATCTCAACCACTTTGATGTGGTTACTTTGAGGTTAGGTTAAAAACTGGCAGACCTAGAGGAGCTGAACAGTTAAAAAAAGCTACCTGCTCTTTAGAGATGCTCTACATATTGCTCGAAACACTTGAACTTTTTATGGCACATATTTTTTATTCAAGGGCAATTACTCAGAACATAGTGAAACGTGCTTTTATACAGCAACTGTTTAGATCAAATTAGGTGAAAAATTTCTCTCCCAAGCTGATATAATACCAGCCAAGCTCATACCTAGAAGGAATTCATTAAGGAACAAGGCGTTGAAAATAATCAGCTATAATATATCACTGACTGCTTTCCCATGTTCTTCAGCAGCACAACTAAAGTGTCAACTGATATGACAGAGCATGAAGCACTAAGGCAGGGTACCTGCAGCATGCAATGTTTCATATAGATCTTTGCTAAGTTTACATTCAGTTGGCCCAAGGGATGGATTCAAATATTTCCTTGAACACGTAGATATTTGGCACACAGAACTGAGAACAGGAAACACCTCATTGGACATGCCACAGAAGTAACAGATCTGTTCTTCAAACATCTGCACACAAAAATACGACAAATCTACTCAGAGACGCACCGAAGCAGGGCCCTAACACGTTTCTTGTTGAGACAGGAATCGGTGCCCATGGACGCTTCAGCACGGCGCTCGCTGCGACTGCCGTGCTCCGCGAGAGCCTTGCCCTGCCTTCCTCCCAAGGCTGCCTGGCCCGTCAGGGAAGATGCGCCCCAAACTTTGACACTCAGCCTATTTGCTTAAAGACAGACAACCCGGATGGTATCTACGAACCTAACGGTTTCAGACCAATTATCCACTTAGCCAACACTGGCAACGTGGAAATTTTTTACAAAAGTCCTTTTCCTCCAAGAAAAATGTTCTTTCCCAATCCAAAATACAGAACTGTTTCCTGTAAATAAGAGGACAAATGATTATCATAACTTTTTTTTTTTTTAAACAAAGTGATTTTGAATCTTTGCAGAGAAAATATTACTAGAACTTCAGACTTAAGATCCAGCTTTGTTGTTACGTTGTTTTAAAACACAGTTGATCCATAGAAGAAGAAAAATAAACTGACAGATATTGGTCACAGGAAACATTTTACATTCTAAAATCTGCTTTCATTCCAAAGCAAACAAAATAGATATTATGAAGTCTTACATTTTTCTGCTATAGATACTTATGACAAATCTAATTTTGGGCTTCAATTTCAAGTTTTATCTGCTTTATTTTTCCTACAAGTATATTCCTTTATGACATCTCAGTAGAGAGTGGTAATTCAATACATTCCATTTCTTTCATTTAATTTTTGCTATTTCAATAAGGCTGTTGCAAAATGAAACTGCTGGAAATATTTTTTTTGTCAGAGTGTCTTCTATTTATATTTATTTGCTACAATAAAGCAAGCTTTTTAAAAAATATTTTTATATGATCTGCTAGAAAAAAAAATTAATCAAAACCACTTCTCCTGATGACACCTTTTCCAAGGTAAAAAAAAGATATCCTAGGAAATGTCTTCCACAAAATATTCTAGTTCTATTTGTTCTAATAAGTGAAATAAAAATTGATCTAAATGACAAAAGCAAACTAGCAATTTTTAAAAAGGTTAACCATCCTTTAGCCTGGCTTAATTCATGACTAAAAAGCCAACGAAGTCTGAAGGCATGATTTATCTATGTGATGTGGGTTGCACTTTAAACCACAAATTGTTATCTACTGAAAACCATAGGAAAAGCAGTGAAGCTCCTAAAAGCAAAATTATTGCACATAGTAAATATGAGACACGCAGTACAGCAAATAAAATTTGTTAAGCCAAGTTCTATACTGCCAATGTTGGATATATTCTTTGAACATTTATAAGATTCAGCAAATGCAGTCTGACACCAGTTCTGCTCCAAAAGCCCGAGCAGGGCTTAAGCAGTTAATAAAACCATGAGATACTGTGTGCATAATGTGAATAGAAGCCTTTTTCCAACCAGTCCCTCTAGGTAGTCCACAATCACAGCCAAATACCCTGTTAGAATTTATAATAAATATTTAGTCCTTACGCTGGTCTCCACCAACATAAAACACCTACGGATGTTTATGAAGTGTTCTAAATGTACACTGGCCAGAATGTGATCCGTAACACTTTAAGGACATTGTAATCTCTCATACGACAGGTGATCGATGCCCACATCAAGCTCCACCAGTATCAGCAGAATTCCCCACAAGGCCCAAGAGAGGCCCATGAGTGTCCTTGAGGGCACTGCCACGTAACTGAGGAAATTCACTTCAGGTATTTATGAATGCTTTGCTCTGTCACGTGGATAGCATTTACAAGACTCAATATTTCATACCATTTACCACACGGTCCAACACTATTGACTATTTTAACACCAGGAATCAATGAAAAAAATGTTTCTGCTGACAAAAGTTTACCTTCCATTCTGGCTACATCTCATTACAAATGCAATTAAACATCACCTCCTACTTCACAAAATGCACTTATTAAAAACATTGTTAATTTTCTCAGCTCTGATGACCCTGGACAATACTTAACAGGCAGTTAATGGTTTAAGTGAAGCATCTGAAGAAGGGTAAAAGATTTAGAGCTCTGTATAGAAGTAGCTCTCTGAAGTCCGAGTGTTAAAGAATTCCTAACAACCTAAATTATGAAAAATCATATAATAACAAATAAAGGCATTAGCTGCTCATCTCCGTACTATTTTGTCTTCCCTGAGAAAACAATACAGAAATTTGAAGATAATGCTCACCCCTTCACATGCTAGTCCCAGTAAACACTCGAGACGCAATACAGAAAAATAAAAGCTTGTGAATAATTTCGAACTACTGCTGTTAACTTTTACATATAGGAAATAATTTATTCTGTCTTCCAAAATATCTAATTCCAAATGAAAATTAAATATTACAACAACAAAGTATCTTCTTCTATAGACATATTATAAACTCTTTCTTTGAATGCATCTTACTGTGCCACCAAATCACAAAAAAATGCCCTCTTGAATTGTTCTCAGTAACAAACACCACCTATTTCAGAGTGTTCCAAAAGGAGCTGTTATGGCTTTCTAAATTCATTTTCCTGAAGCAATTTAAACATTAAACAAGAAAAAGTCAACTCCTCCTAAAAGTTATGACACTCAATGACAGCTTTTTAAAACTGACGATTTTAGACTTTTTCATTCAACTCCTGGTTTCCAAGAGGATGTACTCATTTACAATTTCATCTTATATTTTTCTTCTTAGATAAAAATACTTTTTTTTTTTTTTTCACTCAAGATTAAAACAGTTCCTTCTACAACTATTGACTGCAACAAGCAAGTTGCCACAACACTCATTAATAAACTAAAAGTACTGGCAACATAGGACCAGAGTAGCTGTAACAGAAATGGATGTTCACTACACTTTCCTAGCTACATATTTCCATGTTTAAACCACTCTTTTCTAAACCCGGAGAATGAGAGACCTAGTGTCAACAAAGCTCCAAAAGGCCCAGAAAATGGAAATTTCATTTGAACGGAACATTTTAAAGGTAGTTTTCTATGAACTAAAAGAAAGTGGTTTGAGTTTTTTCCCCCATCTCCTCCCTGGCTTCATTACTGCTAGTGCTTTAGATTCTACAGAGGAGAGAAATCTTTGCTGTCCTCATTTCTCTCACCCTCTTTAATTTCATCTGTGACTTTAATTATATTTCTTCTCATAAGCTTGTCTTGCCTTTATTTTATTTTTAAAGAGATAAGAGCTTGCAGCAAGGCTCCCTAAAAACTCTTTCAGCTCTATTTTTAATGCACACAGTAAAGTCAGAAGCATACATTAAAAAATACAAAGAGCAGCTGATTATTAATTCCAGTTAAACTATTACTGAGAGAGAATCACTAATCAGAATTATACTAATTAATTTTACACAATCAGTGATTTTCTACAAGAGCAGCTTTGTGAGCATTTACAGTCTGTCAGGCTTTGCTTAATGTTAAATCCTCACCTTTTGTGCTCGCACACTTTACAGTATTGTTGAAGACTTGTCGACAAAAGTAACATTTAAGCTTTTAGTATATGCGTGAGCTAAAAATGGAATTACTTCCTTTTGATATTAATTACTGCTTTGGAATCACTAAGTAGGAGAAATGTTTATTAATCTATGTACAAAGTTCTCTTTAAGGGTAATAATTTTATCACTTTGCAACACGATTCCAAAACACAATTCTGCACTTGACAGTTTTTGTTAAGCTTGTTTTTGATAATTGGACACGGAAGTCGCTTGTGGCCATTTGGATGGAACTATTCTAGTTTCACAGAGCTTTGGAAGATGATCAGACTTAAACACATCACTCATTTTGCTGAGCCAGCTTGACAGTCTTGATAGCCCATTACAGTAGTTTATTTTTCATTTCTGGAAGATTTCAGTAGACATCTCAGAATTCAGCTACCTTGGAATCTCAAGTTCCAGTGGGCTCTGACTTTGATCTCAGGTCATCATTACTTAATGCAAATAACCCATGGCGAGTCATGTCATATTAACATTAACCGGGAACCTTTGCAGTACTACTTTCTCACGCCCTTCTTTATTTATAACCGTGTTGGACAGCTCAAGAGGCACCTCTGCAAATCATTGAGAACTATTTCTCAATAATTTGATTAATAATTAAATGAAACAATAATTAATGGCTATGATATTTGTTTGATTAAAAGCAAGTCAGCAGCAGCCTTGTGGAAAATAAAGTTGCATTTTATTACAGGGAAATTGAAAGAGAAATGCATATTGTAAATTCTCTCTGTTCTTTTCTCCTTTGAAATGGTAATAGCAATGCAATGGGGAGAAAAGCTGGATCAGGACTGAGCAAATAGGGGGAATGTTATTTGTGAATATTCTATGATGCACAAACCAAGTTCTAACCTGGTATTATTCGTGCCCTTCTGTTTAACATCTTAAAAATTCATAGGGCCAGTAGTGGCAACAGTCAAACAGTAACATTGCGTTTCAATCAATCTGTCCACAGAAAGGAGACATGCATTTTTAACTTTCTAAATAACAACTCAGGAATGAAAGCAATAGTGTAACATAACTGGAAAAGCAGCAGCTCTCCCATTCCCCTAACCAGATGTTTGAGTGATCTGGCCTTACAATCCTGTTTTATCACCAGCAGCAATCTGACCTGGCTTGCTAAACCAAAGAGCATTTACTACCCTTTCCCACAGAAGAAAGAAAACACGCAAAGAGACTTGAACAGCTTTCTACATATCAAAGTTAAAATATGCTTTCTGAACTATAAATAAAACTAAAAACAATGCCATATGAGAATCTGCTCAAATAAGTCTACTGTGTTTGATGGAAACACTTCCACATTTTACTCGATACATGGCACGCTACGTTCCGAACTCTCACCTTGACCCTTTCCACCATAGAAACACTCAAATTACTGTCCAATACAGAGCAATGCTAATTTAAACAATATGTATTTACAACAGCTATCAATCTTGCTTTTAGTTTTAATCTGAATTACTTCAATTTAGATTGTTTATTGGAAACACAAGATAATATATGAGAAATAAATGTAAAGAACAAGGAGAACTACTCTATTCTCTTTAAAATTTCCACTGCAAAAAGGTCTGCATTGAACATTTTCCTCCTGTTTGGTGCATCTGTAATGACTGGTGCTAAACACGAAGACAGAAAATATCCAATAAATGTAGCCTGTGCAACTGGTTCTCAGCCAAGGTTCTTAAAACTGAAATATGTTCACTAACTATTAGAATGTTTCTCAACAACTTGCAAAGAAAACAACAACAACAAAAAAAACCAAACCACACACCACCCCAGACTTCCTACATTAACATACACTACTAAATACAATTTCTGTCAAACATGGTCAGGAAAGGTTATTGCTCGGCACACCAGAAAGATGGAAGATCGTCTGCTGCCTTCATTGTTGCTGTTTGGTTTGTTTGGCGTCTGTTGTTGGGGATTTGGGGAATGGTCGGGGGAGAGGGAAGAACGTTACAGTGTTTTGGTGGTTTTTTTAATCTTTCTCTCTCCCACGACCTCCCACTGATGTTTACATTAAATTTTGGCAAGCTCTAAGTTAAGCCATGCACCTAGAGGTGAAACAGATACTTTTATGATCCTTTTCTCTCCTAAGTGTAAGAACAGTAGAAACCCTATTTGGAAGGATTTGTAGAAGAATTACAAAAGGCACATGCCACACTGTCCTGTCCCATCTTTTCCCCATCTCACTGATAATAAATTAATGCCACAGAAGAATTATTTATCAGAAAAAACTTCTACTTCATCCTACCGCATATTTTTCTCTACCAGGAAAACACACAGGTTGAATAACACATCATAAAAATTCTGCAAAGTCATGTCTAAAGTCACTTACCTGATACAAATAAATAAATTGCCCAAGTTGACGAGGGCAATGTGTTACCAAATTACATCCTCCAACAAATATTAATGCCACTATTATGAGCACAGGATTCTATATGATACTATAGGTAACGTTTCTGGCAGCAAATCCTACTTCTCTTCAGCAGTAAATCATAGAAATACCGTTGTAAGTTTTTCCTTCTCCATGTTAAATATAACAGTCCTTGGTGGTCAATAAGCATTAGGGAATAAAGCTATACCGTAATGATAAGATAACAGCCAGTTACTTTTCTCATTTCATATGAAGATAAATAAAGCTCAGGCAATGGACTTGCTCAGTTTCATCATTACAAGCCTGCAACAGAGCCAAGAGCAGAACTTGTAGCCTTGCATTTGAATTATAATACCAGTTATTAATTTAGTTGTAACATTTACATATATTTAAGTTTCATCAAGTTTCATCTGTATCTGGTTAAGATATCATTATGCAGCAAATACTTAGAGGACGTGTGGATAACATGGCTGTACGATTAAGGAAGTCACATTTTGCTACAAGACACTGAAACAATGGGGCAAACCAGAGGGATGAGCAGCAAACAGATTCAGCCTACCATGAAAAAATTCTTGGCAGTATCTACCGGAATGTTAATTAGAAGGAAGAGTAACTGTTTGGGAACAGTCATCTTATTTAAACAGTATCCATACCAAGAGCAGACTAGGAAAGGGTTTGTCAGCATACTTTGCACATTTCTAGTTTAGATCACCACAATTTTACTTTCCCCAGGGGGAAAAAAAAAAAAAAAAAAAAAAAAAAAGCCATTTAAAGTAGAGGTGAAAAGGTGTTTTCAGCTATGAGGGGCTAGGGTCTGGAGTTTGAGAGTGTGAGCATGTGACATTTTTAAATTTGGTTATCAGTTCTTAACATTCAGTAGACAGTCTAGAGTGTCAGTATTTTGTCCCAGTTGTAAGATGTCCGCAGGATATAACAAAGATGCCAGTAAGCAAAGATGTTATCAATACTTGCAACAAAACTTAAGGACTTTTAGTTTGTGAAGCAGAAAATTCAGGGGTTTTACTAAAAAACCATACTGGGCAGGGACATTGAGATAAATAGACTTTGATGTGCCTAAAATTTCTAATGTTGAATTTTGCAGTAGCATTAAAAACTGGAACTCACACAATCCCAGACTGGCTGAAATTAGCAGTTACCTCTTGAGATCACTTAGTCCAACCCCCCAGCTCAAGCAGGGTCACCTAGACCAGGTTGCTCAGGGTCACATCCAGTTGAGTTCTGAGTAGCTCCAAGGACAGAGACTCCACAACCTGTCTGGGCAACTTGCTGCAGTCCTTGACCACAGAGTAAGAAAAGGGGGGTTTTTGCATTTAAATGGGATTTCCTGTTCTTCAGTTTGTGCCCATTGCCTCGTCACGTCACCAGATACACACCGAGACGAGTTTAGCTCAGTCATTTTTACACCTGCAAACCTAGTATTTATACACATTGATAAGATCCCTCCAAGCCTTCTCTTCCCCACGCTAAGACATCGCAGCTTTCAGCCTTTCCTCAAGTCTGATACTCCAATGCCTTCAACATCTTCACTGCCCTCCACTGGACTCGCTCCAGTATGTCCATGTTTCTTTTGTAGAGCTCAGCACTGATGCCCGCACTCCAGGTGTGTCTCACCAGCGCTGAATAGAAAAGAATCCCCTTCCTCAATCTGCTGGCAACACTCTTCCTAATCCAGCCCAGGAGGCTGTTACACAGAATCCCCTTCCTCAATCTGCTGGCAACACTTCCTAATCCAGCCCAGGAGGCTGTTACATCTTCATTGTTGCAAGAGCACGTTGCTGGCTCATGGTCACCTCTGTGTTCACCTTCGTGTCCACCAGTCTTTTTTGCAAAGCTGCTTTCCAGCTGGTCACTGGTGCAGGGGGTTATTGCTCCTCAGCTGCAGGACTCTGCATTTCCCTTTGCTGAACTTCTGCTTGAAGGTGCCCGCTCACTGCAGGGCAGTTGGACTAGACAACATTTAAAGGTCCCTTCCAACCCAAACTATTCTATGATTCTGTCATTTCTCCAGCCTGAAGTCCCTACATTGAATTCCACATGATCTATGATTTGACAGACCTTTTTCACATTGCCTCCAGTCATTTCAGCAACATTTTTATGAAGCAGTAACAGCTTACATCACGGTACACTCAATGAAGGTTTCCTTAAGTTAATTTTACCAGCACTGAATTATTGTCTACTATTTAAAATACCCAAATTGCTCTGTACTGTGAAAACTTTTTGCACCTTAGCTATAGGTCACCAAACTGTTTGACATCTTTTCAAGATCCTTTAAAAAAACCCACAAAATTGTACAAATGGAGCAGGATGTCCTAATCCTCCTGCTTAAGGAATTTTTCTGTAGAACTGTGAAGTCTTTTCCATGTTTATCTTCCAAGATTTCATTTATCCATCTCTCCTGGCAAATACGTCTGACAGCCAGGATGATGACTTTGGTATAAATAAATGGAGTATTTTCAATTTCTCTCACCTTTGTATAGAGTTATTCTTACCACATGAGATCTATATGAATCTCTGTTAAGTAAAACCTGACAGATCTCAATACATGCGGTAGCTACCTAACAAATCACCGCATTTTTAGACTCTGATGAGATATTTTAAAGCTGTTGAATAATCATAGAAAACCAGCACCAGTTAGAAATAATAATGTTGAAAGGAAGTTTAAAGACACAAGTTAGACTGAAAAGTTATGCTTGCATTTACTGAAATGAGGGAAGTCTGTCCAACACAGACTGTAGGCATGGGCAGCATGGCATAGCTTAAAGATGCCTTTATTTGACACTGAGTCTAAAGACCGACTAATGCCAGTAAAACCCATGTACAGGAAAAATGTAACCCTTTTAAGAACAGCAGATCAAAACCAACAGTGCTTCAGAAATTATCAAATCTGACCAAGAAATTTTTTTATCCCTATAATAAAATTCTTACAGTGAGTTTAAATGGAATTCAAATTAAAAGAGAAAGCACTTCGTTTTTCCTTCCTGTAACATTTAGCAGAAACAGCAGATGAAGAGTGTAGGAGTACTTTACATAAACATAGCATTTATCTCTCTTGATAAAAGTCTTAGGATACTAGATCTAAGTTTAGCACACAATGCATGCAAACCATTTTAAAATAAGACCTAGAAGTGGTCTGCCTAGTTCAGCTTTTTACCTTTAGAACCCTAACTCAGAAATAAAATCTACGGAGAAATACGACATTAAAAACCCTCCACAATATACACATAACCGAGCTAATCAGCATCATAAAAAAGACTGTCCAACATACAAATCTTTCCTGACTGGACTTCATGTCACTACTGGACCCTTTCCTGTCACTAAGTTAGATGAAGCAATTGCTTTTGTCCTTACACCATTACATCTTGGCTCCATGCTTCTTGGGCTCCTCATCAACTCTTTCCTTCCAACAACCCATCAGTGAATTTCTCAGCTGTGCTCGTTTTGGCTGGGACAGAGTTAATTTTCTTCCCAGGAGCTGGTGTGGGGCTGTGTTTGGGGTTTGTGCTGGGAACAGCGCTGATAACCCAGGGATGTTTTCGTTCCTGCCGAGCAGGGCTTGCACAGAGCCAAGGCCTCTTCTGCTCCTCACCCCACCCCACCCGCGAGGAGGCTGGGGGGCAGAAGGAGCTGGAAGGGGCACAAGGAGCTGGGAGGGGGCACGGCTGGGGGGGGCCCAGCGGCGCTGTGGTGTCATGCTCGGCATATGCAGCTGGGGAAGGAGAAGGAAGGAGGGGAATGTTTGGAGTGATGGCATTTGTCTTCCCAAGTCACCCTTCCACATGACGGAGCCCTGCTCTCCTGGGGATGGTTGAGCACCTGCCTGCCCATGGGAAGGGGTGAATGAATTCCTTGTGTTGCTTTGCTTGTACATCCAGCTTTTGCTTTCCCTATTAAACTGTCTTCATCTCAACCCATATGTTTTCTCACTTCTGCCCTTCTGTTTCTCTCCCCCATCCCACTGGGGGCAAAGTGAGCGAGCAGCTGGGTGGTGCTTAGTGTCGGCTGGGGTTACACCACAACATCAGCTAATACTTAAATTGAATCTTACAGCTCCAATTTGTCACTACATCCAACTGTAGGGAGAGGTGGCCACAGTGAGCTGGCGGAAGCTCCTTTACTCATAGCTGCTAGGTAATCAGAGGTATATTGTGGCTGCCATGAAAGACAGTGATGGAGAACCAGATGTAATAAAGCCCTGCTCAGCCACCTTCTCCTGCTTCCTTGTACCCTTCTCCTCAAGGCAGACAATTTCCAGAAAAAAAGCTTAAAAAACATGTCAGACTCCCAAGTCATAACATTAACAAAGCAATTAATTCTTGTGTTCTGAAAGTGGATTTTCCAAGTGTTTATGTCCCTAAACCATTTTCATAAACATGAAAACCTATCCGTTATTAAAGGAGAAGAGATTCCTAGGTAAGGAAAACAAACAAACAAAATCCACCATCCACAACCAAAACCAAAGATAAAACAGAAGCTGGCAGAACTGCCAGCTGGCCTCTCTTTCACGCCTGGGATATTCTTTTCACAGGAATTGTGCCAATGTCGGTTTGCTGTGTACGGCTGGGTCCACAAAGCAGCCACAGAGGCAGCAGTCCTGAGAGCGAGCCCTCCATCAGTCAGCACCGCCAGAGGCCTGAGGCTGGGCTGAGACCCAGATGACGCAGGACACTGACCTCCTCCATGGTCAAGTTATTTGTGGTTCCTGAAGTAAATGATTTACAATAACTAATTTATTTTATTATTATTTTAACAGGAGCTTTGACTGGCAAGGGAGATTGTTTTCTTGCTCCGAAATACTATTTTCAAACTACAGTTGAGGTATTTGCTGACATAAAACTATATTTAAAAGGCCATTTATTTCCAAGTTTTGGTTTATACATTTCCAAACCACTGTAGAGACAAGAAGTACCCTACCTACTGATTAACTGCCAAAGCAGAGCAACCGGTTGAGATTGCATCCACTCAGCAGTGGCTCTAACACTTTTCAGCTGGTGGACATCTCCACCACCTTGTGTTCTGGTGCCTGCTTCTGCTCCAGGGTGCTGCGGTGCCGGGCTTGCTGCTTGCAGGGTGCTGCCCACGCATATACAGGAGGGAATTAAGACTAAAGACTTTGCCATAATGTTCTCTACTATCCCAGAGTAAAAATTACCCCTGCATTCACTTCAAATATTAATAGTGTCATCTAATATTTCAAGATGACAGAATTAGAAAAGACTGCTACTGTAATGAAAGTACAAATACCTTTTTTGGAATATTTTAGCTACCAATTCTTTTTCATAAATGAATTAAATAGCACTTTGTTGAAAGTTCTAGAAGAAATATATACAACAATTAAGTAAGACTTACAATAATTTTACCTGTCTATACATAATCAAAACAGAAGACACCCCCCCACAAAAGTTAAATGCTGAATTTTAAAATAACCTTGTTGTATTTTTTAGTGCAATTCATTTTTAATTTTATGGATTTATAACATA
Organism: Podiceps cristatus; assembly: GCA_000699545.1. Taxonomy (NCBI): domain Eukaryota; kingdom Metazoa; phylum Chordata; class Aves; order Podicipediformes; family Podicipedidae; genus Podiceps; species Podiceps cristatus. The sequence goes on along the minus strand of KL289357.1, from coordinate 43,246 downwards.
ATAGATGTTAGTTATCAAGTCTTATTAGCATAATAAAGAACTATAACCTGTAGCAGTCAGGAAACTAAATTACTGCCTTTACATTTAAGTATTACATTGACAAATACATTGACCTTTACATTATGTTATGCTCAAAGGTTAAAAAAATGCATTATTGTTGCTTTTATTATCTTTTTAGACACAAAGATTCCTCTGAAAGGTCTATTGAAGGATAAAAGATTGATATAAATTGAGGTGGGGGGGAATAAATTATTAATATCATGGGATAACTTACACAGCAAGTCTTCCAACAAGGTCAAAACTAAATACTCCCATGGGAACAGAGAATGCAACAACTCTCTCGCCTTTCTGGGCATACTCACCTGAGAATGGCATCTTGGGTAACGACACTTTTTTAAGCTTTACCTTGCACTGACCACAGTTATAATTCATCCCTTTTGGGTTTTGCATCCACATTTGCATGTTTCATTCATAAAGATTACATACAGATTTTTTACAGCTGCTTTTCAGAAAATTTCAAACAGCAACTTCGAAGGCCCACCAACATTGCACGGCATCTAAGAGACAGGTAAAGCATAGAAATGCCTAAAGTTTTAGGGTCTCTAACACAGAATTTATTGCCTAGCCCCTTCTGATATTAATATAACAGAGTAGACTAGTTCAGTTGGAAGGGACCTACAACAATCATCTAGTCCAACTGCCTGGCCACTGCAAGGACTGACAATACTATAACACCAATTACAATCATTACATTATATTATAACAACGGTGACAGTCATTAAGCGAGTTTGAGAACAATGGTGATTCACCAAGTCCAACCGCAGCCTTGGTATCTCATCCTTAGGTATGGAAATTATGAGAATGGATTGGCCATTGGAGGAAATAAAACACCCAAAGTGTTTTACTCTTCACTTTGCAGGGGAGGAAGTCTTATTTCTGGTTCAGTTTAGGAATCTCCCTCATCTTTGTCTCTATATATTCCAGAGGCCCATTCAGAAGCACAGAGCAATGTAAAGAATCATAAGATTGAGGGCGGGGGGACACATTTTATGCAGAAAGGAATGAGTTGGGCACAGTATAAAAAACCCTCCCATTTCTATCCTGATTCAGCTTTAACATCCTTGTGGCAGTAGCACCTATACTCACTAGTGCAGGGACAAATCTGCTGAAATTCATTTCTATACAGGTTTTCAACCAGCCCTTTTCTTTGGCTTGCAAGCACGATGCTAACCGGGGTGTTTGCTGACTGATCTGTTAGGATGACGCTAAACTCACTGTGCATTTTTTACTGACTCTACAATGTGGCATATTGATTTTGCCTTTCCCTGGTTCACTTCTGAAACCAACACAGTCAAAACCGCTACTTATTTGAAGCTTTCTGCTTCTCCAGCCCTGTTCTGACAGATATCTGTGTTCTGACACCAATCTGCTATCTTCATATTCCGTCACTGAACCACAGGCTAGCACTTCTGCTGTGACAGCTTTTGAGGTGTAAAATACACTTCTCTTGACATCTGCCTCAGCTCATCCATCCTCCACTAAAAAAGGTCTGAAAATATTCTTGAGAGATTCTTTACATTTTAATTCCTCTATAAGATCTTTCTTTGCAAATGATGCCAACTTTCTGTGGTTTATTGTCTTTCGATTTTGAAGAGTTCATATTTTTTGTATACAAGCTCACAGTGCAGTAGGCAGGCAGGGAACACCTGATAGGCCAAATTAATGCTGCTTATTCCTGTCTGCTCTCTGTAAAAGCACACAGAAACATGTGCATGTCGTTTATAGGCATAAGAGGGCTAGATATTCCAACTATTTTGACTGCAATGACACATTTCAGTTAAAGAAACCATCTAATCTCCTAAAATGAAAAAAAAAAATATAAAGCAAACTAATTAGATGTGTTACGGTCTACTGGACTAGGAAATGGAAGATAATTCCACCTAAGACTCCACCTCTGCACACAATCAGTCCACCTAATATCTTTACCTTTAAAGTTTTGATGACATTCACCTGATTTTCTCAGAAAAGTATCACAACTAAGTTAGTGCTGTAAAAGCACTGGCAATTCAGGACCTAAGATGTAGCTCATTCTCCAGCCTTATCAGCCACAATGCAACAAAGCTATTCTAGAGCATGGCCTGTCTTAAAATTATTACCTTACCCAAAACAGGTACAATTCTAATGACAGATGGAGAGAGGGTTCTGCCTCTTTCTTTTCAAAATATAGCTGACCAGCTGAAACTCAACATAACCAAACATATGTGAAACATATTAGAATTATGTGGTGAAAGTCATAAGTAATAACATGAAAGAATACTTACAAAGGACAAAGAAAATCTCAGTTGCTAAAAACATAGTAAAACTGAAAAAGAACCTGAGAAAATTATTGATCAAAATTATAAACAAGAAACACGGGTAGGAACTGGTAAAATTCCATCCTCACTGGATGCGTAAAGAGAATCCATACTACTGAGTAGAGGAGTGATGTTACTTTACAAATTTAAGCAATGCAGCACAACATAGAGAGGAGAACTTATAAAACATTCCAATGTACAAACCCACAAACCTAATGGGTTATTGTCATTTAGCTGAAGACTCACTATTATAATTCATTTCTTGCAGGTCTTCAAATACATTTAACCCATAAACAAGATAGGTGATTGTATTTGTTCACATCTTGCCAGAGAGGCATCACCAGTAATATTTATTAATACAAAACTTCTGATGAACTACATATCAATTTTCCTCTCTTCATTGTTCCAGCTTCTTTCTCAGCTCTATTTTTTAGGTGTTCCTTTGCTCATTTTTCCTAGACATACCTTTCATCAATACACTGAAACATATTTTAAGGGGAAAAAAAACACACCAAAAAACCCCACACCAAACAAACTTCTCCCAAGTTCCACATTTGTACATTTTATTAGTTCTCATCAAATGTATTTCTAAAGATCATGCTTGCCAAACATGCTGTAGGTATATTCATATTCTATCCAAACTGAAGATCTACTCTGCATCAAGTAAAATAATGATTTTTATGCCTTTTTATTAAGCAGGTCCAGGGCGCTCATAGTATTTTCAAATAGCCTGCCTACAATCATTCCCAACTGATCTAGGTGCATTTATCTAACTAAAGTACTTGCTTACTGGGTCGCCCTAGTCCCGTAGGCCATAGTCCAAAACCCTAAACATGTCCTGTTCTATCTCTCAGCCTTTCCTGCTTTCCCCAAAAAGGGTAAGTGCACCTCCAGCCCGCTTAGTGCTATTGCCTCTGCCCAATGAGCCCTTCACGGCTGCCCCTAAAAGCCAGGCAACTCCACTGCAGTATCCCATGGACCAGGCTCTCAAGTGACTCTGCAAAGTCTCACCCATCGCGCTTCCTATCCCATCCCATCCCATCCCCACCCCACCACTTCCTTCCTTCTCTGCTTCTTTCCATTTGCTTCAGATTATGCCCTTCCTACCTCCTGCATCATCATGGGAAATGAAATGTCTTCCTCTCATGATTCTCTTTTTCAGTTTTCTTTCTTGCATATTATTGTTCAGAGTACCACACATCTTAAGAAAAATATCGATATTAAAGTTACCTTCCCCCAGCCCCTCCTTGTCTTTTGGATCATTTCAGTCTCGAGTTTAACAGTCCAGCAATCTATGCTTTGGTGTGTTCTCACTATCTGTGTTGAAGGAAAAACGAATTTTTCATACTGTTCCACTAAATTCAATTCTCAAGGATTTAATCCTGTCCGTTCTCTTCTTTATGATGTACTGCCATTCTTGATGTGTTTAAAGGGGGGATCCTATTTTATATTTTCCATTTCAAGGCAGACTAATCTTTCTCAGGTCTTTATTCCTCAGTGTAGCTTGTGACAGGTCTTGAAACACCAGTACCATATGTTCTCCCAGAGTAAGATCAAAAAGCTCTCTAGGTTGCTTTTTTTGTTTGTTTTAAAGAGTAGTCTTTCCACTCAAAATGGTGCAGTCTTAGAATTGTATTACCATGTTTACCTGAACTGAGAAGAGTGGTTAAAATAAAGAACTCTATGCCCTCCTCTACCTGTGAGCCCTGCCATTATTTTCTATTATAGAAAGGCATGAGTCTTCCCTTAAAATTTAGCACACACTCCTGAAAAAATGTTCAAGTCCTTAACATTTTTTTCACATTTTTCTATAGCCTTTGTAAAATCTTTTCTTTCCTTTGTAGTCATATTGATTTTATTTTGTAAAGCTACTATATTTACAGAGCTTTATTCACATTTATCTGCAACATAAATATTTTATTTTTGCCTCCAATTTTTAACCTCCTATTAATTTCCCTCACGCTTCACCTGCTACAGACTTTAGAGATGTGATGAAAGTAGACCCCTCTAAGTCCTGCCCAGCAGTGGGGACTGTTCAGTCTGTCCTCTCAGCACACGCCACTCCGTCCTGTGGTGGACATTTTTGAGTTTCATGGAAGTTTCTTGGGAAACAGTCACCAGAAATAAGTGTCCACCAGTTCCACAAACGAGAAAAGACTTTTCAGAGAGTCAGTGTCAAAAACCGTGACTCTTGCTTTTTCCACCATACTATTCAATTTCCCTCTCTCAGAGCACTGACAGCAAGTGACTCACGTGCTGTGACCATCGGTCCCGCTACTCTGGATCTGCACAGGTTCAGGACTGAACTAGGATTTACCATAACAGGTGCTCAGTGACAATAGTAAAAAAAAAAAAAAAAAAAAAGAAGAAGAATTTGGCTTAGGGTCAGTATAAATATTTTTTTTTTTTATTCCATCTCTATCATTTTGCATGTATGCTTTAAAAAAAACCCCTTATTTTCATTAACACTCCTTTCTCCATATTGATAAGCATGATACACTATACATTACATACACCAATCAGGATGTTTTCATGCTAGCAGTACTAATTCAGTAAGTATCTAAAGCACCAAACATGTAACATATTTAGCTCTGGACTCCGTGGTTAAGCACGAATGGGGAGGATTCTCCACACACCTCAATGCAAGACTACCTCTCAAACTCTTGCCGTGACTTGATTATCTGCGTTCCTTGAACATAAGTGTATCAGTACTTCAACATACTTCACAGATGGTACTATGGAAAAGTTCAGTGAAGATAGCTCTTTTTCCCTTCCTCTACCCGGACAAGAACAAAAAAAAAAAAAAAAAAAAAATCTATTTTCATAGCAATAAAGTCTCTGATTTTCATTTGCTGTAACTTTTACCCAGGCAGTAGATTTAGCAGAGAATTTTATCTGCACTGCTAGAAGACTTGAAGCCATTCAGAATAACTTTTTTTATTATTATTATTAAAGGCTAGAAAAAAGCCACAGACCATTCACCTTTAATTAGTGAGACCTATGAAAGCGCACTTTCACTACTGTCTTAACCAACAGATGTTCATCCCTGAAAACACCACCCGGGACCAAAGCCATCCAGTTCTTGCAGGGAGTGCTGTACTGGTACATAGGACAGTCTGGCAAACCACAGGTGGTTGTCAAACAGGTAAAGGTGTGCGTAATGTCAGGCTTCTGCAGCCACATCCACCTCCCCTTCGACATCGCCAGGCTTTTCACAGGTCCACTTTGTGCACATCTCCCTGAAAGGTCAGTGTCTCTCTAGAGAAGCATCGATACACCTATCTCAGGCAAGGGGGAACAGCACAGAAGCACTGGGCCTGGCAGAAACCCGTGTCGGGGTAGGTGGTCCGTGAAACTGCTGCAGAGCAGAGCTGGGAGCTCGCTGGCAGCCTGAGCCGCTGCGGCCAGCCAGCCGCCCTGCACCCAGGGGGGCTGCCAGCACCTCGCAGAACAGCATTTCTCACGGCAGGGACAGGGCAGGCAGAGTCATCTCGCATCCAGCACGCAGACTGAACAGGAACTAGAAACAGATCCTGATCAGAGATACTGTGGGATGAAAAGAGCGGGTCAGGAAGGGCGGGCAAGTGATAATTCTTGAACAACTGAGAGCAAACATACACTCGCTTGCCTTCTCCTTTTGTAAAACTCAGCAACTGCCTTTATCTCCGTTTCCCACAGTTCCCCTTTTTCCTCCAGCCAAGTTCTTGCAAATACAGAGTTCTGTCCATTTTGTCTCAAAGAAAATATTATAGCCCCCTTAAACATGAGAGCAGGTTAACCATCCATCAGCCAAGGCATCTCAAAGCCACTCACCAACTAGAACCTGGGAAAGAAAATGGGTTCCCCATTCCCAGCTCCAAGCCCAACACTAATCATAGAATCCCTTGGTTGGAAAAGACCTTTAATATCGTCGAGTCCAGCCGTGCCTGACCACCACTAAACCATGTCCCTAAGCACCTCATATACCCGCCTTTTAAATCCCTCCAGGGATGGTGACTCAACCGCCTCCCTGGGCAGCCTGTGCCAGGGCCTGACAGCCCTTTCAGTGAAGAAATGTTTCCTAATACCCATCTAAACCTCCCCCGGCACAACTTGAGGCCATTTCCTCTTGCCCTATGGCCTGTTACTTGGGAGCAGAGACCCACCCCCACCTCGCTCCAACCTCCTTTCTGGTAGTTGTAGAGAGCGACAGGGTCTCCCCTCAGCCTCCTTCTCTCCAGGCTGAACGACCCCGAGTCCCTCGGCTGCTCCTCACAAGACTTGCTCTCACGACCCTTCACCAGCTTCGTTGCCCTTCTTTGGGCCCTCTCCAGCATCATCTCAATGTCTTTCCTATACTGGAAAACATCATGCTTGGCAAGACAACACCTTCTGTTCCTTAAGATGACAAATCGCTTTGTCTTTGCAGTGTGTCCTTGATACTTAAGGATCCCAAATTCCATACTACTATGACACATTTGCAGGCTCTGGCAAGAGAACAGTATATTTGTAACCTTAAAACAGACAGCATTTTAGTGACATTTAGTGTCACCAAAATGAAAAATAATTGCTCACCACTGGCTATAAATTAAGTATGTTTATTTTGCCAAGGGCAACATTTACTAGAAATTGTAAATAGCAAGCAAGTCAGAAATCACGTAAATCATGATCCTAGCTAATTAAATTCTGCATCTAATGGACTGAAGTTTATTGACAGCTCACTAAAATGAATTAAGAAACGCAGTAACTGCATTTGCTGAAAGTAATAAAGTGGTGGGTTTTGTTGTGTTGTGGTTTTTTGTTTGGTTGGGTTTTTTTTTTTTGCAAACACTTAGAAGGTTATTATAAAATTGCTCTGGGCCACACTGTTAACATACAACAGCCAATTACTATTCTTTAATCAGAGAAGACTTTCCTATTTATTGGAAAATAACTTACTTGGGCTATTGTTTCCAATTTTTATTCCTGCTTAAGAAATGAGACACTATGTATTGAAACCTAGGAAGGCAATCGAGGTTAGTGAGATACATGTACCAATTTAGTTGGTATTAACTTTCTTCAATCATTTCAGTAGCCCCATCCTGTAATTTGGAATGAATTAATGTAAACATCTTTGTTATTAAACTAACTAATAGTCTTCACAGTGGGAGAATGCATGTGTTCAGACCTGCGCTGAGGTTTGCCATATGGTTGGCAGATCATATTTTATCTTTACTTGCAACACACAGTAACTTCTGACCAACCCATTCATTGGTTTAATTGCTAATCCTGGGAACAGAAATCACAGAAAACAGATATTCCAGCAACAAAAAGAATATAAAGGAGAAGCCTAAAGGAAGAGGCACATTAATGAAATCAAAGGAAGAAGCTCCGCTGCTGGAGCTGGGTAATAATACAGGCAGGGATTAAATAGAAAAAGAAAAAAATATAAAAACAAAAAGAGGATTAAAGGAAGAAAAATGTGCAGCCGACTCAGAGCAACATGTTACTGACAGCTACACTGGGACAGAAAAAAAAAAAAAAAAAAGATATTTTATGGCACACACAAGAGGGCATTACTAAAAATGGAGAGTATGTAAGTGGGAAAAAGTAGCTGGAAACTACCAGAGAAACAAAAAGGTGTTTCTGAGGATAACAGTAGGTGAAGAAAAGGGAGAGGTGTCACTAACATCCGTGCTAATTAGTAAGTTTGAGGATTTGTATATGACTTTTTCAGAAAGGCCTCCACCTCAACCGCACAGGAGCAAACAGATTAGCAGCTAATTATCTGAACAGACTTTCAGATTAACAGCAATGGTCAGCACAAGAATTGTGTATATCTGCCTTTAATGAAGCTATGCAATGAGTAGCAGCTGTGTCCTTCATTCCCAAATATTTTCTGCGCAGTAGGATGGTAAATTCTCCGAGAAGATTTTCTATTGCTTGCCTGTAAATGGTGAGCATGACTGATTTCCTCTCTAAACTGTATCTTTTGTTTTAGCTCACTTGCCTCCATTTGATAAGATTTTTAGATCACATTTAAATTACTTGGTACTTTTGTGCAAAAAGCAGATACGTTAGTTCATTGATAATATTTATCTCCATTAGCCCAAATTGAAGGTGCAAGTCTAACGCACCGCCTTTAACAGTGTACGTCCTAGTCTGCCTCCTAAATGTTGATCTCCACCATAAAAACTTTCATATTTTATTATTCCTCACATGCATTCATAGCTTCTTCACTAAAATTAGTTCTTTAATGAAGATATTCATGCAATAACATCTTAAATTAGTATGCCTTAAATCCTGAAAGCAGAAACACAGCATGCCACCCTAACCTTTTCCCCAGGAATCTTTTTCACAATACTCAGCAAGTGGACATGCCAAGGGTGGACAGGAAAGCTGAGAGCTGGGCTCCATGGACCCCAGCGGCAGACACCGGCCTCAACCCAGAGCTCTGCGACAGGCAGCGAGCATCTCGCTACCAGGACACACGTCTCTGGTCACCAGCCGCTACCCTCTGGAGTAACGGCTTCTACGATTCTAACTTCTGCGCCCCCCAGCCGCTACCCTCTGGAGTAACGGCTTCTACGATTCTATCTACAGACTCGGAGAGTAACGAAAAAAATATACACATATGATAAAATATTTATGAATCCTAAAAACTAGCCCGTATTCAGCTGTAGCATGTATTTATAGCGTACAGCCACATACACTTCAGGTCCCAGAGTCATTTTTCTGTTTAAATTCTGTTATCCCAGTGAACACCAGCAGAAAGTGCAATTCAGTTGACAAAAAGCTTCCCAATGATTACTTTAAAACTGTCACACAGTTCTTTTGACAAAAACAAATGAGAATCCTAAAGAAACCTAGGGGTTAAGTAACATAACTATTCCCTTCAGACCCACAATAACAGAAAAAAATCCAAGTACCTCAGACACTGCAAGTTTGGCTTTAAATCATTGTTGTTCAAATCAGAGAACCTGAACTAGAACTCCTTTCTTGAACCCTCCTACGCTGTAAGTAGGGTTAAGAACCTGGTTCATGGATGAAGTATAATCGGTTTTAATTCTCCTGCTTGAAACAGGCCACATGAAAGTATTGATATAACAAAAGCAAAAGTTTTTTTAATCATAAAGTATTAAAGAGTTAACACTGTAGTCGGCAACAAAAATAGTAAGAGAAGGTTTGACTGTATGGCGTGTCACTGTACACTGATTATCACAGCCCGTATTACAGGTTTTATCTATCCATCTTCCAGATCAATTAAGTTATTCAAGAATTGTACAAAACCCTAAGTACGTTTTAGAGAACAATATCGGGATCATTGATGTGTCTTTTAAAAGCCATACATAACACACAAAAAACTAGAGAAGCTGCTTAGCACACTAGGTTTTCTAGGAAATAGTTTCCACTTTGGGTGAATGTACTGGTCTGCAGTGCCCTGCTTCAGGGTGCAGAGAGCAGTGCCCGAGGAATGCACAAAAGTTTTCAAAAGCCTTATTCAAGCAAACTTTCCCTTCTGCATCTCCTTGAGAAGAAAAACCAGAAAGGGAATAAAAGAGATGAAGAGAATACAAAATCTTTAAAGTCTTCCTTGTTATTCCCAATGAAATCATCATATACACAAAAATGAAGCATTAAGCGGGAGCTGTTAATGTGCATTTTGATTGGTAAATATTAGAAATTTGTCTAAGAGTGTGCTGGATAAAAAAGCCGATTAAGTGTAATACAAATTCACTTCACTGCTTTGTGTAATAATTTATCACATAATCTCTCATTCAGATGTAACAGGTTTCTCCCCAGCTATAGAGCCTATACGGATATATGGTAGATACAGAACCAGAATCACGAGCTATTCTATATAGGTATATACTGCATGCAAGCCAAAAATTAGCTCAAAGCATGCACACATTGAAAACTCAGCCATCTACTGCTCGAATTAGAGAAGCTGCAACTTTTAATATCAAATATCATATATAAGGATCCCTTATCTACACGTGTAGACACTGGGTAAGACGCAGCTGCCCCACGCGTTCCTTCACGCCAACGCAGCAGAAGGACAAGGCATTTGGCAAACCACAGCTGAGGAGAGCAGTGGCGAAGGGCTCTGAAATCCGACATTCACCATGCAGGTGGGACCAGCAGCAGGTGAACAAACTCAACACAGTTCGAAAACAGTTGCAACTGCTTTACCATTTGTAAGCTGGAAATACCCGTACACATCACCGTAAGACACAAGCAAGAATCGGGGAATAAATACGCACGTATGCATACACTCTAGAAATGTGATTATCTTTAAACAGAAAAGTTTTTACTTCCAAACTCTAGACCTCAGTAGGATTACACAGCTCTGGGTCATTTTCAATTTCCTCAGCATCTCAGAAAGAGAGCCATAAATTCAAAGGGGAACAGGAAGAAATTAGAGAAAATTTTTATTTGCTAGTACCACAGTTCGCAGATATAAGCCATACATAGCCAAATGGATCAGCTTAAAATTCTGCATTCTAAATCCTCAGCCTGGAGAGGACTTTTCTTGGAAAGAAATCAGAAGAAAAAAAAAAAAAATCAGATTAACTTATGTTCTTAAAATACGTGAATTTCCTTTGACCCATTTAACTCCAGAAAAGGCCTGTCACTTTGTACAACCCCTTAGGCAAGATCTTGCGTTTTCTTCTTTCAGAATTTAAAAGCAAAACATTCTTTTCTTATTAGTTACTATTATAAATGTATCATGCCTTACCAAGATTACCAGTGTGAACAGAAAACACTCTTAAACTAAGCAGACGCTAACCCATGGTTCTCAAAAGCATACACAAAGGCTGGAATTTTTAAAGGATACTGAAGTAGTAAAATACTCAAATCTCACTGAATTAAATGGTAGTTTGGCAGCCAATTCCTCTAGATCGCTTTGCAAACTGCTAACAATAAATAATCTATTTTAAAACCAATCAAGCTCTCCAGAAGTATTTTACAAACAGAAAGGAATTAAGTTTAGACAAGTTCATCTCTGTAAATAATTCCACCACTTTCACTCAACTCTGCTCATCCTATAAATAAAAGACAAGATCAGACTTTTCAAATGGCTTAGCATATGGTATACCTTTCCATGAAGGGAAAAAAAAAAAAAAAAAAAAAAAAAAAAAAAAGGAGAAAAAAAAAAAAAAAAATCAAAGAGAGATCAGTTTTTCTAAGACCTTGTATCTTTGCTGTACAGTCTGGTCCCCTGGGTTATAGAAACTTCTGTCACTGAGTTTTCCCTTATTTACATATTTAGTAAGGCACAAGTTATCCTAGCCATTACAGCTGTCAAAAAATTATTATTAGTATAACTGAATTTTATGTTTGCAAAAGATAAAAAGAAAAAAAAATTAAGGCAATACTTACAGAAGATGGATGAAATTGGTTCTTTAATTCCTGAACTTTGTCTCTGAAGGGAGGTTGTTTAAAATCTTCAGTCAAAGAGCTTCACAGTAATTTCCAGTCCCCACAGAAATCAGAATTCTTAGTGGAGCTTTGAAATCACTTTTTATGCAAAGCTATTTAATTTTATTATCAAAATATAAAAATTAAAGACATTAACAACATCTGATTTAAATAATAATCTGGCACATATGATCGCTTTTCTAGATTTCATTTTGAAATTATTTCATACAGCAATATGCAAAACAAATTAAAATGATGGAACACACCACTGAAAGATATTAGCAAACATTTATAATGCCAGAAGTTTTCTTCATATTGCTGTCAAAGATAAACGGTGGTTAGATCCTTTGTTTAGTAAACCAAATGTATCAGGAAGCTTCCCTGCGAGACGCCTGCATTCTTACGCCGACTGCAAAATTGTGGAAAGAAACGCTCCGCTCCTGCGGGCTGAGCCCAAAGGCACCGCAGACACATCCGTGGGCAACTCAAACGCTAACTTCAGGGGAACGGGAAGGAACGCCCGCTGTGGACATGGAGTACCAACAGCACAGGAACGAGCAGAGCTTCGCGGGGTTACGGGACTATGGCAGGGACCTCCTTCCCAGTGCCTTTTTACACCTGTGCAAGGAGAGTCTACCATCAACAGATTTCACCGGCATTTCAAAACCCACTTTAAGCAGATGTGACTACCACCCAGCAGAAAGGCCAGGAGCTGTTGAACGATTTTTTAAAACTTCTAATGATTATTCGACAGCAGTCTTGTTAAGAGAATTACATAAAAACTCATGTTATTCAAAATTGAAAAGTTTCTATCCATTATTGTCTGAAAAATGACAGCGAGAATAAGAGCAGAGCTACAGGGAAACTTTTTGTCTAAGCAGGTACAGCAGTCACCATTTTTTGCTTAGAATTTTTTGATTGCACGCCTTCATCTCACATCCCCATGCTGAAAACAGGTTTTGACTTTGCATACATCCCGTCAGACGTTCCCTGCTGCAAGGAATGGCCATCGGACAGCGGCAGGGAGGACTGACTTTAAAGACACACAAGATGTCTGGCAAAGTATTGGGCCTGAACCGCAACGGCCTGTGTTTTGTGATCATAGGGGCTCCCCAGAAAGTTTAACGCAGCCCGTTGGTCCATAAGTACATGGATGGCATGAGCAAAAGGAACGCCATGGATGCTGCCCTAGAAAAATAACCACCAAGTAATACTTATTTTCAAATCAGCACTTTGAAATAGATTAGCAAGCAAAAGTGCAAGCGTCTCAGGTAGAATGAATTTCTTTTTAAGTAAAATATACCTAAGAGTATGTAATAATAGCTACTATCTAGGAGTGACTACCTAGCTGATAACAGTATACAGAGGTTGAAATAATCCTTATACCTTTGTTTAATGGGTTATTACACATTTTCCATCCATATCCGGCACAGTCATTTACATCTCTGCAGTTCCATTTTCTTCTACCTTGCCTCTCGCTCTTTCACTTAAACTTCTGAGCAGTCTTGGGACAGAGACCAAGCCTTCCTCCAAAACAAGCAAGTAGTCATCTGCAGCTTAACCAGCATCCCCAGAAAACTGCAGTTAGTTTTCACATTACTAAGTGTTGTGGCAACCATGTTGTAATACAGTGCAGGCAATTAACTCCAGTAAAACAAGCTCCAGTGGAACAGGCAGAATTTAGGAACTTGGCCAACTGATGAAACAATATCCCTCAAAGACCTCCAGAACAGTCCATCAGCAAAAAAATAATTTATCACAGTGATAAGCTTTTTATCCTTTGCATCTCACACTAACAAGCCTGCAAAGAATGAAAGAAGCTGAAGGACAGTGAAAGAAACAGTGTCAGTTTTTACATTTTTACTAAAAACTCCTAAAATAAGTCTTGTCATCATTCACTGTGTTGTTGGACATACAAGACTTGCTCCAGCTGCAACGTACTGCTGACAGAGTCATCATCAAACCACCTTTACCACACTCCTCTGACCAATGAGAGAGACAAATATTTCAAGACATATCAAATTGTTATCAATTCTGCCCATGCAAATTTAATTATTTTCCTTAGATCCCATCAAATACCATTTCAGAGCTCAGGTTCAGGTCCTTTTCAGATTTTGAGCTGCACAGTTCTATACTAGCTCAATAAAAAACGCTGGAAAATAGAACCATTTCTATGTCGCTTCTAAAATTATGGAAAAAAAACAAACAAAAACCAAATACCAACCAAAAACCAAAAAAACCCACACACACCCCCCACAAAAAAAAACCCACCACAACAGAACACACAACTGAAGTTTAGCTTGCCCTCTCTAAATCAAAATTATAAATAGCAGCACAAAGCAGGAATTCTCAGTTACTCCAAAGTTAGAGGATGCGTTAGGAAGTGATTCACAGATTTCTGAGAAAACCCAAAATTCTTCCCACATGCCATGCTGCTGAATGAATTTGACTAGGCATACTTTGAGATCACTGTCAGCCTGGAGATAATACAGTGTCAGCTTTGTACAAAAACACGTTCCTCAGACTTGGCTTTCAGGTTCTTGTCTTTGCATTTTGGCGTGCTAAGCCTACGCTGTCAAAGCTACTGAGTACGGCTTTCAGTCCTTGTTTCCTAAACACCGAAATTTCTCTACTTGGAATGAGATCCCTGAGTGGTCAGTACCATGAAGCAGTCAGGATCCCTTTTTTTTCCCCCCCCCGCCCTTCTTCCCCCTAGGAAAGGCAGCATGGTTCAGGCTTAGAAAGGATGGAAACAGCTGTTCCCACCTGAACAACCACGGTGCAGCTATTTGTTCTCCGAGATCAGAGAACAAGTACTTTTTAAACTTCAACCAGTATTTTCTCCAGAGAGAACAGGCTGCTTTCTGAAGAATACATTAAGCATTCATTTAAACTCTACAACAGGTGAGTACTGTTCTTATACTTCTGGGGAAACATGTTCAGTGCTATTAATTACAATCCCCTGCAAATAACTCCAATAAGTCACATCGAACTGAGAAATACTCTTCTCAGCTCAAGCAAAATGTTCAATATAAAAAACACACAGATTTAAAAGTGAGAAAAATGAAATAAGTACTTCAGCTATTTTGCAAACTATTAAAATATGCAGACTATGGGCACTATACCAGACCCTGTTGCACAACTGCATCAATGGACATCTCCATTTCTGTAAATATCCATATGTGCATCAGGGTTTCCCATCCTGTTTCTCATTCCTCCTTCCCAGAATTACAGGTACATATATATGAATACTGAGGTATTTCTAAATGCAAAACAATGTTATAGAAATGTGGCATTCAAGAATTGATTTGTCTCTATTGATAGAGAATCTAATTTAGGTTAAATGACTATGTTTATGAAATACCTTCAGGATTTATTGGTTTTAGCATGATAACTCAAGTACAGTTTAGCTTGCAGGAATTTAGGCAGAGAAGTTAATTAACGACAATTTTCCAATTGCCAAAAGCTGCTATAGGTTCAGTGAGTATTCTATGGACATATGAGCACAAGATAAATAAATAAATAAAAAGATACGGCTTCCAGACCACTGAGCTTCTTACTAAAATTAAGCAATATTGGCTTGAGTATTTTAATCATCTAGAATAGTTGAAGGCAACAGTAGCCTCTGAAGATACAAATATTCCTTTTACTTTCTATTAAAACACTGACCACAGTGATTCAATTAAGCAGCACATGCACATCTAGCTTCAATGCATTGTAAGGAAATGTTATGCTGGACAGTAGCTAACATGTTGAAAAGAGTTCTCCAAGTGATTAGCTTGACCAGGTAAAACAAGAAGAGTGAACCAAAGCAATGAAACGATTTTTAAGGTTTTCACCTGATTAAGTAATACTATATTCAGACAACCTAGTAAGGACAGAAGAGAAAGAAAAAAACCACACACAACCACCACCAAAAAAACCCAGCAAAATTTGTGCCTGACCATAATTCAGAAAAGTATTTCATGTATTAATAGGAAGAAAAAAAGAAATTATATCACAATACCATGAAATAAACTTACAGCTCTCAAGCAACAATAGCTGTCAGTTTCCATCAAACGTCTACTTTTTATTGCTGTATATTTCAGACTATTTCTTTGCTGCTTTACCTAAAGATGCCGTGGCCTTTAACTCCTTTTATTGGGTCCAAGCCCTCTTGAGCTGCAATGATCTTTTAATAAGATCTTACACATCTTTTCATACAAGCAAATAATTATTACAGGGTTGAGCCTTAAGACTTTTTTCACTGTTAAGAAGTCAAGGACTTGTAATAAAGAATGGATGCAAGAGCAAACAACAAATAATGTATAGTAAGTTACTCTGAATGAAAGCAAACATCATTTCCGAATACCAAGCGAAAAACAAAGAAGGAAATGTAGCCACTTGGGTAGGGTTATTAGAAGGAGTAAAAGCTACTTGTGTGAGCACTACAAGATTGTACCCACAAAGCACATTTAATTATCAATCGAAATTTAACAGGGAACACATGATGGAAAGAAAACATACATATAGAATATACACACACTCTTTTTCCAGGATAAAGCCCCTGCTTACGTGACCTACCAGTGTGCTCTGATCAATCTAACAAGAGAGCACATTGCTGAAACAGTATCTTAAATTGCAATTGCAGCATTATTTTCCTAGTTGCAGTTACTGGTATCTCCAAAATGTGTAGAAACCTGTAAAGCAAAGACATGCGATAGCAGGTGAGAACGGCTTCCAGCTTAGCACTGCTCTACGGAGCGCTACCAGATTTGCCGATGGGATGGTGGTAATTGGTTGATCCTGCAGGAACCTCTTTAAGTTGTTCTCTGTTGGAAATCACTTACATTCGGTACCAGGATGGGAAACATAACTAATTAGCTGTGTCTACTCAGAGAATCTGAGCTGGAGTTGGCAGCCAAAGGAACTGGCAACAAGAATATTGTTAGCTTCAACACTTCCTAAGCTTTCCATCCAGGAAATGTTAGAGGAATGCACACAAGTACCAGTTTAGGGCTATCAGAACAAACATTTTACTTCTGTAGCTAGTGAAAAGGATGTCATGCCAATTTTCCACAATTCATTTATCATTACCAGAGTTTCTTGTGACTTCTTCCAGTGTAAATCCATCACTCAGACCCTTTTTCTGCAAATAAGCTGAAGGACAAGCTGTATCATCCCTTGGTTAAGTTTTTCGCCCTTCAGTGACTACAGATTCATTGCCTGGCAGGTGCACAGGAAACCTGTACTTGTACTTCCGCACAGACCTATTTGTCTGCGCAGGTGGCTGCGGGACCTACAGCCTGAGCCAGACAGACCTCGTCCAGAAGCCACAGCCCCACAAGTCTCAGAGCTCCTCGGCAGAGCTAGCAGCCTGCCTCAGTAACACAGCTGCGTAACTTCAAAAACAAGGAGTGAGTTTTGGACTAGAAGAAATACACGTGTGTACGAACCTGCTCGCATATCCGCACCTTAGAGCGGAGAAAGAAAGAGTGGCAGATGGTTACAAAATGAAAAGGATTAGATCAGGAAGAAAGTGCTTTCTTGAGATACAGGTTCTTAGACAGAACTGCTGAGGCAGAATATAAGGTATGAATATTTTTCAACTATCTTTGCCTCCCAGAAGACTGGTTTTAAGTGACAGACTATGCCTGTGGTAACAAAGGTGTGACTGCCACAGCTGAAGTGCTGCGTTCAATATAGCTACCTCAGACACCAACAGCTCCAGACTTGCACCAGCTTGGATTTCAGTGCGGACCAGCGTGGGTACAGAGCTGTACAGTCGTGCAGGACCCTGTAACTGCTGCTTCTCCGGGCGCCCTGAGCTAGCACGGGTACGCCAAGCCAGGCTGGAAGCACAGTGCAAACCGAGTTTAAGGCTAAAGCAGAATTCTGAGGTTTGCCTTAAATTTATACCCAAGCACCAAAGCTGTCCAGGCTCAGCTGCGCACCCCCCAGGCGCCCTGCCCTAGCCCTAGCTGCATTTAAGATGTCAAGATGAAGGTGATTTCAGTGGGAGTCTACTGAAATCATGAATTTAAACACAACCGTTAAGTCAGCAAAATTACATGTCAGTAGGTGTGATAATTGTCAGATGGAGAGGGGAAAAAAGGAAAGAAAGAGCATAGATAAAAATTACAGCTTGGGCGTTCTGCTAGAATGACAAAAATATGTGGGATGGAACTGAGAAATGAGCTCCAAAGATGACCTAGGTGAAGAGAAATGTATGAAAAATGTAAGTCTGTATGACTTGAAGACTTGGCAGCTAATTTCAAGACTGGATCAACTGTCTTTAAGCAAGGAATTTTTAGTATTTTTTTAAATTTTGTTAAATTCTTATTGTGATTTACTAACCAATGACACAATATCACAAAATTATTACACATTTACATGCAAAGTGCTCCAAATATTGCACTGTAGCCTTTCAGTGTAAAACTCTTTAGATAGATATATACATTCAGATAAACAGGTCACGGTCATCAGTGCAGATCATACGCATAACGCTGCAGCGCATATTGGTTTTGAAACTGTCCTTCAGCTGGCAATACACAATGTAAAATATATAGACACAGGCTGCAATGCTTGAAAACAAGCTGCTTTAAAGAGCTTTTATGCAGTCACACAGGTTTAGAAAGGGGTAAACATTTTAAATTATAAATACATGTATATAGATTCACAGAGTGCAGAATAGCCTGTTTGGATCAGAAAATGCATCACATGATTAAAAAAAAATCAGCATTGGTAACGGCATTGCAACTCCTTTGATTCTGTGCAAGCCTTCGAAGTTCCTATACACCCACATCTTTAGAAACAGTCTGAAACCTCTGAATGCTGGAGCATAACAAAGCTATATATGGAGAACCCTTTGTATCTGTGTGAAATTACATAAAGATGATGAAAAAAAAGTTAGAGGAAAAGAAGATTGCCAAGGTGAAAAGCAGACATAGAAAATAAAAAGATAATCTATTTTGTTTCTGGTGTTTGCCATATTCATGAATTTCAAGCCAGTTCAGAAAATAATGAAATGTGGTAGCCCAATCCAAGAGTTGCTTTTCTTCTTTTCTCTTACATTAGTCACTTCAGGCAGTCTATTTACACACATGGCCTGTTAGGACAAATGTAGTTGCTGCAAACAGAGTTCAGGTTCTATGCCTGTATCACTTAATCTGTGAAAGGAAGAACAAACTCCATACCCAGCTTTTTTGCCCTTTTTTATTATTGTTGGGTATTTTGGGGGTTTGTTTGGGGGGTTTTGGGTGTGTGTGTGTGTGTTTGTTGGGGTTTTTGTTTGTTTTCCTCCCAGAGGGCACAGGCTTTAAGGCCCCACTCTACACCCCACATGTAGGCAGTTTATAATTAGCACAGACCTTTTGGATTACCATGCCTTGTACCCAATGAGGCACTCATGTTCTGCTCCTGGAAACACCACCAAAACCAAGAGACCCTCCAGAAATTTAGCAAAGTCACACAAATATTGGCACATTACCTTAAAAAAGGGGAAACGGGACACCCCAAAGATTTTCAGTAACAGATAAGTGTTAGTGAATCACAAAACTATAGACCTACCAGTAAAAAAAGAGACAGCATCAATCTTTTACTTCAAGTTTGATGCCTAATATTTTCTGCTTGTTGAGATGACAAAAGTTGAAACATTTCCACTGTTTATGCTTGAACTTCTTATTCAAGTTTCTGCCCTGGCAGGCAGCTGCAGCCTGCCCATACCCAAGGAAACGGAACTGCAGTTATCCCATCAGGTATCTCGCTGTGTTCTGAAGTGATCGAACCCTGCACACGCCTGCTACAAGGACAAACACATTCTCTAAAATAGCTCCAGCTGAAACACAAGGCTTCCAGCGGGCAACTGGTTTTAGCCCCTTCTGAACAGGAGGCAGAAAGAGTTCCAACCTCTCTTCCACTTTATTCACGTGCTTGTATCAGACACGCCATCAAGAGGACTTGTTCAATCAGCGGAAAATCCCAGTCAACTCAATTCTCCGTCACCTACAGGTTAAGCAACAGCACATTGCAATTCTCTCAAGGCCTTAACAAAACCAAAATCTGACACAGTACTGCCCAGTTACTACTAGCTACAGGGGAAAAAAACCTGAGGGAAGTCAATTATTTGTTCCCTTTGAACATCCAATCCTTACTGCTTCAGCTTGTTAAACACATCTGAAATTCTGTGAACTGTTTAGACTTGAAAATGTTTATTGCTCTCATTAATTTCCACTTAATAGTTCAGAACGTTCAAGTACGTGCCATCTTCTGAAGACTTGAAGGAAACTAAACAGAAACATTAAAACACAAAGATTTCAGGAGGTACTCCTGGAATAATCACACTGACACTCTAAAGGTGGGAAGGGAATAAATGTTCTCAGGATGTCTCAGATGTTATACTTTTGAATTCTGGGAAAGAAAATATTCTGGGAAAGAAAAAATTCTTAAGTAAACACCCAAGCTTGTAGACAAAACTAACAAACATTAACAGGTGTTTGAAAGCACTTTTCCTACATTACCAAAAAGATACAACTTGATTGAAAAACTTCAGAATACATGGACAAGCTTCTTTGATGAAATAAGGAAGATAAAGAATTTTTATCAGATTTTGAATGGATTTAACATTTGTTAATATTTGCCTCTTTTTAACCACACACAGATCTGATTTATTCTCTGTATTTCACACTGTATGAGCATTTACACACACAGAGAATAGGCATAAAACCACTTTCTAAACCAGGGCAGCTTTAGATGCAGCCTGGTGCAATTTAAACGCAAAATGGCATAGGATGAACAAGTATCCTTTACAATGCCTTGATCTTAAGCGTCTTCTGAAAGAAACTTAGTAGTATTCATCAAAACAGTTTACAGAGAATCAGGCCCAACCATGAAAAATTATAGCAGAAATTTTCTGTTGTAACAAACTGCTAATAACAAGAAGCAACTACCTAAATTGAACATAAATAGTAAAATATGAATACATGTAGACTCTTAAGTTACCTGCTCTGCAATTGCTCCATTCAGTTTTCACAGACTATGTGCTTTATAATCCATCAAAAGCAACAGAAATTGTAATTGACTGTGTTTTGACTTTAACACATCTTTGACCTTCTATGCAGATTAAATACTGTCAGAGGCAAGTTTTCAAAATAACTGAAATCCTATCCAAGCAAAGAATTCCACATTTTCAGTTGATTTTTTGTGATTATCCTTTATGATACAAGTATTTTGAACATCTATTTTTGTTGCAGTTCATAGCTTCCAAGCATAACTGCACAAAATATAAATCACTATTTTGTGTATCCACAGTTGCTCTTGTATGTTACGATCAGCCAAATCATCCTCTATAGTAACACCTGCTAACTCCAGTCTGGAAGTAAAAGAGGGTATAGCAATGTATTTTAGCCAACGCCACTATGCAGATGCTTAGTTCCCCCCATCCCTTAATTAAATGATGTGACTTTTACCAAGAAACAGGCTATTGAGCCTAAAGACACAAATACCTTGATCCAGAAAGGATTTTTAACAGAAAATGAGAGATCATAATAGTGGTGATTAATTTCCTAATTATTATTGGAGAATGACCATTGTAAAAGGTGCAAGAAGGACTGCTGATCTGGAAAAATGAAAACAAGAGGCTGTGGAAGATGGGGAGAAAGAGAGAGAGAGAGAAGGCAGACAAAAGTAAGCTCCAGTAGGACAAGAGGAAAAGAAAAATGAAGAAAGGGTAGACAGAAGATAAGTGAGAGGGGAAAAATTAAAAAAAAAAAAAAAAAAAAAAGATTCCTTATTTAAGGAGGGAAGATAAGAAGAATATGCATTTGGTAAGAGGTCTGTGATATACATACACACTGCGGGGCAACTGCAATAGCATCCCATACTAGTGATGCTCAGGTTTGCTTGGGTTTAGTAAAAGTGAATTAAAAACATCAGCAACATGCCTGTATTATTTAAGAGCTGCTTTCAGCTCCTTCTTGCCATGTTCCCTAAAGTCCAAATATGGGATAAATTAAATCTTCTGAAGAATATTTCAAGTTCTGAAGCATGCTGTCAACTGTTCCCCAGTGGGAATTCAACTTCATTAGCAGACCTGGAGGGCACGCTGCAAGGCACTTCCATTTTTACAGCCTGCTACACAGAGCACAGATTTGATCAAGGTGAGATCAGCATATGGGAAAACAGGTTAATATTGCTGAATGGTTGAGTTCTGTCTGCCCCTGTAATTTGTTTCAGTGATAATAAAGATCTGGAAAACAGTTTTGTGCAAGCAAATCACAGACATCTTGAAACATCTCTGTAGACCTGAAGAGGACATTTTGTGCAAGTTCCAAAAAAATTACTGCTATGCACAAGCCATTGATGAGGCTTTATATGAAAATACAGAACTGTAGACAGATGAAAAATGAAAATATAGTCCATCAATTTGTTCTGTTTTTCAATGAGATCAATTCCCAGAGAGCAAGACAAGTCTTCCATGTGACCTATGAGGATAACATTAGCTACTGAGTAGTAGTTCATCAGCTATTAGCATTAAAAAAATTCTATTTTTAGTAAACTACCAATGCTCAGCAAACATTTCCACTCAAAGGGACAGATCTGTGGCGCTCAGAACAGCAGATGTTACTATGCTGTTACATTTAAAATGGGATTTAAAAGTAGAAGAGTCATTGATGTCATATTGCTGTACATCGATCGCTTGCACCCACTTCAGTTTCCTAAGACTAAATGAAATTAGAAGAGTTTCCCAGGAGAACATTCAATTTATCCCACCAGCATGAGAAGAGGTAAGCATATGATAAAGCACTAGCGTGAACATGCACATGTACTCAAGTTTGGGCTTGAAAATGGAAGGCAGACACCTTCACTTACAGAGATGCTCCTGAGCACAACGGCCCCATTTGCTAGTTTTAAAAATGCTGGTTTCTTTTACACAGAACCACTACATCCCAGGCTTAAGCAGCTATCAATTACATGTTTACATAGTCACAAAGATAGCAAGAGGCTGAAAGAAGCTTCCGTTCTCTCTTCCTTACACACCTTTAAATCTGGATATCTAACTATTAGTTTCTCAGTGCAACTCCCACTTAGTTTCTCAGAGCAACATCCATTTAATATTTGAATTATGTAGAGAACTACATCCAGCAAACTATTCAAAATCCTTCCCAAAGAAACAGATGTGATTATTACTAACAGTCAAAAGATTTGTCTCAGACTTCAAAAAAATTTTTCCCCTCATTTGACCTAGGCTTAAAATGCATTGGGAACACTTATTTTCATTCTAAAATCTAATACTTCTTTGGAACCTGCAATGCATTTTCTTCTAGTGAGATTTTCTTTTGTTTCAAAGGGTCACTCACAGAACGAGCTGAATTACATGGTTTACATCCAAAACTATAATCTTGACAGTCCTCCTCAACTGCTGCTCAATTACAAAGGTGCCTTCATTTCTCAAATCGTTTCTTAAATTCTCTAGGTGTCTAAACAACATTCCTTCAGATGTCCAGAGTTGTCAAAGACTGGGCAGTGCTATACAGTCTAACATCTATTTTATTGCTACTCTTAAACGATTTAGATCTTGTAATGTAATAGATGTACAGACAGCAAGTTTCTGACAACCAGATTTCAAAAGAAGCCACTATTTATTAGCCAAAACAAAGACAATATTAAAAACAGATTTGATAGAGACCAACCAATGCCAACTTTGGCTAACCATGTTTTACAGAACATTTTACTTTTCATTTAATTTGTGCCTGCTCAAGAGATTTAATCAGTTGAAGAGTTTTAATGAGGCAAAATGAAAATTTAAGATTCATGTTTAAACTTCAGTTTCTAGAGAAAAAAACAAGTACATTTTCAACAGTCTATCTTTTAGAGATAAAACTCTGCAACAAGTCCAGATCAGGAAAAAAAAAAAATGCTATCCCAGAAAAAAAGGAAGTTTACATCACAGTGAAAAAAGGTTTATGAAAAAATACAATCACATTTTTAAAGCCTGTGCTCCTATCTTGATAATGAATAAAAGAAAAACACCGTGAGGTACATTGTTTATTGTGTCTAATAAAGTAGCTTGAAGTTTAAGAACAGTGCAACCTGACAGCCCCACAAAATGCCCCTGGATTCTGGAAGTCGAAATATCTTTGATCTAGTTCATGTTTCATCACTAGCAATGAGGAGGGGACAGTCCACTCTCATGGCTATATTATGCTCTCTAGGCCCTTCTGGATTTTATGTTATTAAAACTGTATGTCTTATTAAGCCACCAAATAGTAAGCAATTAGTCAGAGACGATACAAAGGAAAATGGAGAAACAGACTCTGATATATAATATATATGTCAAAGCTTTAGCTAGACATATTATGGCTCTTGAGACATTGCTTTGAAAAATTTAATTATCATTCATAAGCCTAGACTCACGTTTCTTTCTAGAAGTGAGATCATTCAAAGGTCACTTGTGAGATCATCATGGAGCATATATCTCATTACAGTCTGTGACACAAGTTATGCTTTCCCAGTAAACCTGGGGAAAAGAAAATATACCCCAAAGAACAGCAAGGTAATAAAATCTGACAATCTGATAATAAGAGAAAATTTATCATAAAAAAGTATCTAATAATGGCTCCTAGCACTTTTTAATCACAGCTACTGAACTGCTGCATCCTGAGGAACATGGCTTGTTTTAATTATTTATTGGGAGCTGATGGTTTATTTGGAAGAAAATGCAATTATATCTTGACACTTTAATCACTATCAGTTTGTTTTGTTCCCCTGCTACTGCTAAGAGGAAGGTTACCTTCCTATGGAAATTCTGACATTTCTATAATTGGTTTTGCAACTCTTCCAAGAGACTGAAAGTATTCATATTATTAAATTTGTGCAAAAATTGGAGTTAAGATATTATTAAGATTGATGGCTAATAACACCAATAAACCAAACCTCAAATAGATTAAATTTCTTTTCTCCTTTCCTGTTACACACATGCTATATATGGTCTTTGGGAAGCAAAAACTTCAGTGACAAAGAAATCAAGCATGGCCCCTTAACAGACCCATTCAAGTAACTCCAGCATCCAGGGAAAAAAAAAAAAAAAAGCTGGGGAGAGGGCAAATAAACCAGAGACTAGTAACCCAAAAGTTCATACAATGGATAAGTATTCTGCTCCACTGAAGTTGAAGGGAATTCTGCTAAATTTAGCCTGCAGGTTAGAAGTTTCTTCTTGCCAATTTATTAAAAATGGGAAGAATAAATTAAATTTTCAAAAGTGCTATGGAACGTATTGGCTAGTTTCAGCATCCAGAGTATTTCAGAATATTCAGTGAAATATTCACACAGCTGTAAACAGTTGAATTAAATATTTAGCTTCAAAATCAAGTTAACTCATTCAGCAGATTCTAACATTGTTTACACACAACCACGTGACAAACCTGCTAACCATCCTTCAAGGAGCACTACACGCATAGCTGTAGAAGTGGAAGGGGAGAGGAAAGGAAGACACCATGAGCAGTGGGAGCAGTTCCTAACATTGTGTAGGCTGACTTCAGCTCCCATACAACCGCACCTTCATCCTTCTCTTGTACTGACCAGGGGCTTTAGTGCACATTAAGTTGTTCTGCAAATGAGAGGCAATCCTGATTATCAGGTCACTTCTAAGTGACCCAAACATGGCTTGGCCAAGCTGAGCCCAAGCTTCACACCACAATTTTCAGTGGCTTAGTGCTGAATGAGTGGTTACACAGTCCCGGGCTAGCACAAAGCAAGCTCAGGCCTCTCCAACTCTGGAGAGAGTCCCTTCCAAGAAAAGCACAGAAAACTTGAAGGGGCAAGCGAAGCAGATATCAAGTGCCAGGCACTTAGACACCA
Source organism: Podiceps cristatus (assembly GCA_000699545.1). Taxonomy (NCBI): domain Eukaryota; kingdom Metazoa; phylum Chordata; class Aves; order Podicipediformes; family Podicipedidae; genus Podiceps; species Podiceps cristatus. Next base: position 17,675 of record KL289357.1, on the reverse strand, counting down.
CGTGAACAGGACAAACATATGGGTCCCGTCCTATCCCTGTCACACTCCCCCAAGTCTCACTGCAGCATTGTATAGCTCAAGTAAACATTAAAACACCTAACAGCTTATCTCTACCCTACCCATGCCATGTAGCCTTAAAGGCTTACCTATGTCAACCAACAAGGTAAAAAGTAATCCGGGGTTACAGGAAACTGGATGGTCCAGATGCTCAAACAAAGTCAAGCTTCCTAAATTCAGACAGTGTTTGGACAGTCAATGCTTATGTCAAATATAGTAAAATGGAGAGTCATTTTAAGTTCTCTATGTAGGATTTGGAGATAACAGAGGAAAACACACATTGGTGAATCTGTCAACAGAGCTCCCCTTGCCAAACCAAACAGTATGAATTGTTCAAAAAGAACTGACTTATGACACACTAATATTACAGTGGCAATAGGTAATTTGAAGATAAAGATGTACTTGACCAAACTATCCCCCGCAGCTCCTAACTACCTCACTTTGTGCCCACAGAGTTTATCATTGTTGCAGAAGACATTCATTGAGTTTCATTTTCCCTTCTATTGCCAAAGCACACCAAGGTTAATGCAGTTACTCAGCACCTTTGATGCAGCCAGAACATTTGACTTTAAAACATAGACACTGTAACAAAGCAAGTATCAAGTTGCTTAAGAAAATAGTACAAAAAATGTTTTCAAAGTGTCACAGTTAGTAAATGTACAATGACAGCTCTGCTCTTTAATTCCTGGAAAGGCATAAACTACGAACACCTGCAGAATCCAAACAACCTCCGTCACGGAATTCAACAACATCCCACAAAAACCTACCAACAACTTCTTGAAGTGGCATCTCACAAAAAATGATAAATACTGACCTATGGGCCTTTTCATTGGAAGAAAAATCCCTTCTCAGCTTGCCATGCAAATTCCTCAAACTACTTTTCTGTTTGCTCTGGGTCACATTTGAGACCTGAACCACAGGAACTTTTGCATTCAGTCTCTATGCTGCATGAGACTTCTCAAAAGGAGGGGAGGAAGAAAAAAAAAAAAACCACCACACCAAACACACACGACAACAAAAAACCATAACACGAAAGCAACTCCTTTAAACAAAACCTGTTATCTTTTTCAATTTTAGGTGCACTGCGCATCTAATTGAGGAAGTTAATCCCCTTCGCAGTTGAGAGAGCGCACAGTTTCCCACAAGGAGACCTAATGCACTGACATACGCTTATTGGTCCACCAACCTACCCGTCCGTTCACTTGCATACAGCCTGTTTAGGTGAATTACAGAACCTCAAAGCCCACCCGCAAAGTTTCCAGTCTTCATCCAAGTAAAATGCATCAGGTTTTCTTCACACACACTACAAACACTGTAAGCATGCACAACTGCTAAGCTTCATCAATTACAAAGTTGTTCTGAAAAGTGAAGTTAGCCTAGAGGTAGATAGCTTTCTGCTGAAGTTTAGAAAGTTCTTTCTTGGAGGGGGGGAAGAAAAAAAGAGAGAGGGAAAAAAAAAAAAAAAAAAAGCTGCTTTAGCACAATCACAGAAGCTCCTTGTACTTGAAAACATGAGTTGAAATATACTGCAGGTCTTCATGGAAATCCCAGAGTAGGGGGAGCTGGAAATCAAATTGTCTTTTTTTTTTAATAAATCCCACTTTAGTCACATAAATCTTGTGCCATCAGACTTATCTAAATCCATTATAAGACTTGCTTTATCTTTTACCTTTTTTTTTTTTTTCATTCTAGCTTTCATTTTTGAAGATGACTTTATAATCTACTTTATTATTGCTTTCATTAGACCAGATGATTGTATTCCCAGGCGCAGGTAATTTCTTACAATCTACTTTTACTATTTCCAGGCCACCAGTTCCTGATGCGATACAGTGAGCTCAGAAGACAGACATACAGTGTAATAAAACAAAATATCCTGACATTGCAAAGAAAGACTTTTTCTAAACTAAATATTGCCATTGTACTATGCCTACTGTAAACCACTACTTCCAATTCCAGCAAATATTGATACATATTTAGATTTAGATGAGATTCTCATACAAGCTTATTTCCTCTGTTTGCTAATGCACTAAAATATTAAAAATATTTAAACTTATTCCAGGCCAAATAGTACGAGATATCTAGGTCATCCACCTGCGTGCTATTCTTTAATTACATAGTTCTTGGTACTCCCATTGAAAGAATACATTCCATGACAAAACAAGTAGTAAACTGCTGAAACAGCATACACTAATGAAATCCCATGAAAAGGGTTTCCAATCAGAATCAAGCTTTTAAATTAAAGTCTGAAATCAGAATAACAGGGGTAAACACAGGGATACACGCCACAAGAGGAAAAGCCAAATCTATATCCTACAGTATGGTGCTCTGTTTACAAATGATGACATATGGATTTTTGGTCTAAATACTCTCGCACTATAAAGTGGAGTATGCCATTAAGTTATGAATTTTACCAATGATTTTTTTCTCATATTCAGTACCTTCTAATACCTAATTAGTATAGATTAACAAAATTACAACACAAAATCATCAAATGGTTAACTGAATCTAAAGAGTAAAGGTAGAAATTAAATGAAGTACCTGTAAGAAGTGAACTGACAAGGTGTTTATTTATACAACTATTTGCATTTCAGATATCTACTACACTACCAATGACCTTCTATGAATAAACTGATCTATTCCAAAACTACAAAAAAGCTCAGATGGGAAAAATTTCCCACTCAACTCTTTTTGTGTCAGGATTTTTAACACACCACCACTCTCATCTGTGAAGCTATACTATCATATCATAAGCAAAAGAATAATCAAGATACTGATCATTACCAGAAACAGAACACAGTCAGAATCTTAAAGCTAGCCATTAATCTCCTAAAATTTAAAGTTTGCTCCTGAACTCTTTGATCCAAAACTATTCTTGTAATATTTTTGGTGCCATTCAAAGTCAAAGAAGGATAAGACCTATTTTCTAGATGTACTTCAAAGTTAGTCCAAGCTGAAATCTCAGGAGATCAGTACTTCTTTTTCTTTTCCCTTTTTTAATCAGTATGATAATTGCAGTCCCTCATGTTTAACAGATTCTTTCACTGCAGTTGTCAGTGAAAGACACTGTCACTTTTTTTTTTTTTTAATATTCTTCTCACAAGGATCAAACCGTTCTTTTACCTTCCTTAAATTCAGTAGATTCAGAACATCTAAAGAGCACACGTGTTTTCACCTTGAATTTGCCTTCATATTTATGTATCTGTAGCTTGCTCTAAGAAACATCTGGAACAACTCCATGCAGCCTTTCAAAAGTGTGGTAGTCCATACGTGAGCACAAATGCCAGGAAGGCAGCAGCCTGATTTGCTGAACTCGTGCGCCTCCAAGACAGAAAACACAAGAGTTGCCCTCTTCCTGGCTTACAATGATAAAGGGCTACAAAAATATTATTCTCTTAAAAGATAGGATGCACAACCAAGCCCAGTAATGACTATTACTACTGAAGAAAGACGAGAACATGCAGGTCTGGAATGCAACTTATTTTGCAGTGAAAACACATAACTCAAATCTCAAAAAATCTAGTAAGCAGGGAAGGCAGCCCTGGTCTTCCTACTTGCAAGTAAGCATCCTGACAACTAGCCATGCTTCCTCCTAGGTTGGGCATTCTTTACTTTTAACAGTCAATTCTGCCCCAAGAATACATTTCACTTTGCTAAAAATCTTACACTACATGAGCATCATAGATTTTTTAATTGATACACCAAATAAAACCTAGATAGTAGTAATCCCCACTATCACCATTTACTTAACTGAGTAAAATAATATCTTACAGTAAAATAATATAATGTACCAACTTGCTACTTTTTTTTTCAAAAGATGGACCTTTCCCCTGCCCAGAAAGACATAATAGTAAATACGTAGGAATCACTGGAGCTCTACATAGCTCCCTGTAGGTCATGAACATCGTGTCATGAATCGTAAAGGCAAGTTCCCCTAATACAATCATGTCAATCAAATTCCCATTTCAACCTAAAGCAGCAAGAATTTAGTGTTTCTTTATTGACTATTAAGACCTGAATAGACAGTGAAATTTCACCTCCATCTCCTCACAAGTTTCACTCTTACTTGCTCTAAATATTTTCCTACATCAAGCAAGCACTGGTAAAATAATATAATGCTATTCAGCTACTTTCTCAGAGTATGCTTCTAAGACTTATTGCAAGCATATTTGTGCCATTGGCATAGCTGTATCCCTCACTAGAGGCAACTGCGTACATTATCATCTTTTAATGGAAGCAGAAGTTTTAATGTTTATGGTATTTTATGCAAGACATTTCATAGTTATAGAATGCAATCAGTAGACTCCTCTCCTTAAAAGGTTTTATAAACATTGCCTCAGAAGCTGTATGTTGTGTCATATTTTTATGCAACATTATAACAATGGTTTAACATTCTTAAAAAAAATCCCAAAATATCATAGAATCATTAATGTAGGAAAAGACCTCTAAGAAGACCATCAAGCCAAACTGTGAACCCAGCACCACCATGCCTACTAGACCATGTCCCGCAGTGCCATTTCTATGCATTTTTTGAACACCTCCAGGGATGGTGACTCCACCACTTCCCTGAGCAGCCTGTTCCAATGTTTGACCACTCTTTCAGTAAACAAATTTTCAGTAAAGAAATTTTCCCTAATATCTAATCTAAACCTCCCCTGTCTCAACTTGAGGCAATTTCCTTTCATCCTATTGCTAATTATTTGGGAGAAGAGACTGACACCCACTTCACTATAACCTCCCTTCAGGTAGTTGTAGAGAGCGAAAATATCCTCAAGCACAACTGAAAAGTTAAAAATTCCAGTACTAAGGAAAAACTGTTTAGTACTTGAACTGTACAGATGAAGTAGCTGATTCTTCAGCAGATTCCCAAAATGACATTTTGAACAAGGTGAAAGTGTAAATCTTGATTGGATTGCTTCTATCACTCACCTTTCAACCTTCCTGAACTTCTCTGTGGATTTATTAAAGGGTTTTTTCTTCCCAGGGTTCAGCTACAGACTTAACAGGGTGTAGCATTAATCGAAATTTTGGTGCACAACCTGCAGCTAACCAGTCGTACTGACTCGCTTGTCAGTCTCGCCCTCCCGCTGAACCCAAGCGAGCCCACCTGCTCAGGACTATCTGTAGGGCATAGGAAATCAAAGCATAGGTCATTAGTTAATCCTCTTCCTTCAGCCAAATCTCTGAGGAGAAACGCTCCATCTGCTGACTTACTACTGGTGCTTTGTTTCAGGAAGGTAATCTAAGGAACATTTCCATCAGTTATCCGCTCCCAACTGGATTTTGCTTTCCCCTTTTCAAATTCCTCCCTTGGTGTCTCACATCTCTCACAGGCTTATCAAGGCACGGCTGACCAAGCTCACCCTTCCTATTATCCCTTTTAGAGACTTACAAAAGACAGGTCCAGGTTCATCTGCCCAACGTAGAAGGATAACTGAAAGCAAATTCAAAACCACAGACAACTAAAAGGCCCTGCACTGCGATAGCGGGCCGTTCCACGCTGCCATCCGTGAGCAGCGCAGAGCCCAGAGCATCATTCGGAAGGTAGTGGGGGCCAGCTGAAAATCAACTCTCTCTCCTCACAATTTAAGTACAGGTCATCCTCAAGCACCACTCCGAAGGTCATGGTAGGCATCTAATCAAGCCAGAAATTGCTTCCCTGGTGTCAGCTCAGATGGAAAAAGGAAGCTGCATGTCATCAACCCAAATAGTCAGCTAGAGTTATTTCTGCACAATGGCGACTTGAAGTAATATCCAAACAGAACAGCATGGGTCCAAAAATTCTGCCTTGTAGGATTTCTCAGAGGACTTTGACTAGACTAGAAGAAAATCCCATCCGTAAAATTATGTTTACTGCATGAAATAAAGTTAGTGTGACATACTTCATGCATCCTCCAGATACTGAAAAGGCTATTGAGAATGACTTTGCTGAAGAAATAAAAGAAAACCAATTGTACTGGGGAGATGCAACAAACTAACATCTAGACATGAATCATTAACACATTCAAGACACATTGAGCTCTGGAAATGTCTGAATCCCAAATGAAACAATTTTGAAACTACTGTAATACTGTTCAATGTACTGTAACAGTCAAAAAGGGAATACATTGCTATTTTACATAAGGAAAAGAAGAGGATAAGGTGAAAGATAGTATAAAGTCATCATATATATCAAAATTATACTCAAGTGATGTATTGTGTTCATACCTCAAGATTCTTCATTTCAAAAGGAACAAATGTTAGCTGATTAGTTCAGAGACAGGTGACTTGATTAGAAGTGCTCAGTCTCTACACCCAAGCGTAGGGTAAGGAAGAGATTCTCATAAAAATATAGTAAACTGACAAAATATAATTTATTAATTTCTATTCGGCTCTTCTTGCAAAAGACGACCAGAAAAAAGGAAAATTCAAAACTCCTGTGTATCATCTCTTCTTCCCTACATAGGGCAGTTAGCCTGTGAAATTCATTGCTACAAGGTTATGACCTAAATGATGACAGCAGAATAAATAACTCAAGTTCGTGAGTTAGGGAAGGAAGTTTCTTCTGTCCTTCAAAAGAATAGTTTTGAACTTTCATTTCCTGTTTCATTTTTGTTTTTCCTTCTCTCTCATCTCCCTTTTAAGCCAGTATTTGGAGAGGACAAATTCAAACACTCAAGTTTCAATCAGGAAGCCCAAACGTGATAAAGGATGTTCTTAAGTTTTCTGCCTTCTCAAACACTTCTTTATACATATAAAATATACATACACACACTCTGGATTTAGTGTTTACAGACTTACCACCGGTTTCCACTAGCATTAAGTTTGCTGGGGGCATATCTTCTTATGGAGAGCATTTTATTTACCACACAATTATAATTTTACAGTGGGCGCTGCATGTAAAGGAGAAGGCTTTATTTTGTGATGAAGCCTACTTACCATAAACACACTCTTTTGCACATATCTCTTTATCCCCTAGGGATAATAATTTCTTTAAGCAGCTCTTTCAAGCAGAGATCCACCCCTGGCTAGAAGCCATTCTGTTACAAAACAGAATCTAGAATATGGAGAAACGAAGCTGAGTTTTTAAAACAAGGTAAACTAGATTGCACTTTTACTAAAGACGAGATTTCATTTACACCTATTCATCTGTTTAATCTTGAACACATCTTGCTCTCTCTTCAGAAGACCATGCTCCACTTCAACATCTCACTACAATGTATTATCAAATTATCCATCTTTTTTCAGTTCAACTGTTTTTCAATTGAACGTGATTATCTACATTTCCCTTCATCTTGATTTTTTTTTTTTTTGATGGCTCATTATTCCCCTAGTTTGCACATAAAATCAGTCTTCCTTTTAAACTGGGAATTATCTCTGCTTCTCAGAGAGGACAGAGTACTCAGCCTGTAATGAACTTTATACGAACTACATAGAATAAGACCATACAATACAGAGCAGCAGGCTTTAAAGCATAAACATACCTATACACATTGTTTGAGATCAAAAGTAACAAAGGTATTTTAAGTATTAACAACTGCGAGATGAAACTGAATAATATTCTGCTAAGGAAACAGCAAATTTGACACCACAAACAGGCTGTCTCAGATTATGCAGATCACAGTGAAGTATCTGCTGGAAGACAGACGGGCGAGAGGGCTGTTCACTGGTGCCTGCCTGTTCTCCCACTAGCCTACCCTGCCGCCCAGCAATGAGCAGAAGAAAGCAAAAGCCAGCCTTGGAGCAGTATTTTCATGCACACCTTAAAGTGGTAGAACCACTTTATGGTGTTATGGTGGTATAACCACCACCAAGAGACTGGCCCTCATGGTAACCTTCCCAGCCTAACAGCAAAATTGGTGGAAATGAAGCAAGCAGGGCCAGAATTATATACCATATATTGGCTGCATAAAACCGAGAAGGTAGCTGGACACTGTTTCCCCATTTGACTTTTAAATACCCAGGGTACCTAATGTTATGTCTTCAGCCACACTCAAAGCCACACAGCTTCTGTGGAAGGCTGATCAAAACGCAAGGACAAGGTAGAGGGAGTTCAGTTTGTGCCCTTTGGATACACAACGTATAGGGAAAAGCCAGTGCCTGTCAGATTGCAGCAAGGCTGCACCGGGTCCTCAGCAACTGGAGGAGCCAGACAAGCATCAGAGCACAGACGATGGCCTGCTGCTTCCCAAGGGGACTTGACAACTGCTTCAGAAGCAATGCCTTCCTCCAGAGCTGCATTACACTCGCCTTCCTCCCCAGCAGCAGCTGCTCAAGAACCAGCTTGCACCCAGCGTAGCCCTCCTTGAGAGCCCGCGCGCCCTTCCCAGCCAACACACAGCAGCGGGAGCCATCGCTCTGCGCCTGCCTGGGCAGTGCGGGATGCCCCGGTCACAGACGGGAAAGGACAGGATCACGCTGACGTGTGGCCAAAGGCTACAGTGATCACTGCTGACTGAACACAAAAACCAGGTGTAAGGCAACCCAGAACAAGCTAGAACCGCGGATGTATTTCTCAGCTTTCTCACCTGCTAGGCTACAGTCTTGGGCATCTTCTTGAAGCCGCCCAATGATGCTAGAGCAGGTAGGCAGGCAGCCGCAGCTCGCTTGTAACGTCAAGACCCAGCTCCTTAAAGCCACTTCTAAGACACAAGCCCAACCAAGGACATATGACAGTCGTTCATTATTTCCAAACTATGGAACTTTGTACATGATCAACAAGATCCAAGAGTTCCATTTTCCCTCCCTCTCCCAAAGATTTACCATTACCTCAGTCATTTGCATTTACAGATTTTTCCAATAATTAATTTGTTTTTCTTCCACTTCGTTATGAAGGATGAAATAGCAGAGGGCTAGGCTTCGAGAAACTTCACTAGAAGTGCAGTCTGGTATCATTTCCAATTTATAAGTACATTTTGAGCTCTAGCAACTACCATTTTCCACCCATTTAATATGCACTAGCTGACTGTATGTTTGCTTATTTTCTTCACTGAAATGCCAGATGGTAGCAAGTTAAATGCTCTAAATACTTCCATTGCATTAATAACACTACAGTTAGGAACCAAATGTGTTATCTCATCAGAAGAGATAACGTGAGTTTAAGAAAATCTATTATCTATAAATGCATGGCAATTGGCATTAATTATCTTATAACTTCTTTTAATTTTGTATTAATTGGGTCTTGTACCAGGCTCTTCATTATCTTGCCTGGATTAATATTGGTCTGACAAGCCTATAATTATCTTGGTCATTTAATTTACCCATATTAAATACAGCACAGCATTATCTTATTTGCAATCCTCTGGAACCTACCTAATATTCTGACACTTTTTGAAAATCAGAATTCATTAATTTCTTCCTACTGTATATTTAATTGTCTAGTAAGTATTAACAATTCAACTTGTAAGTCATTTTCCTTATTTTTATAGATATATGAAAAACCACATACAGCTTAATTATTTCTTTTAGTGAGACTGCCCCCCTCCCATTTTAATATTTGCTGGATTAATTTTCTCTTTATTATTTGCATTATTCTCACATAAATGTATAAGTAATTTCTTTGGTTACTTCTTTTCAATAAACACCACAAGCTACTGTCTTTAAGTGCTGACTGTTTGACCCTAAGTTAGCAAAACACTTGAGCTTATGCACCGTTTCAATCACATAATGCAAGAAATGAAGTTCATTAATTTTCTTTTCAAGAACTGTAAGTATATTTAAAGGAGGAGAAAACCAATACACATACTTTGAACTTCCTTATTTGAAAATAAGCACATGTAATGGGGCTTTGATAAATCAAGAAGTCACAACTTTAAGTAACAGAAGTTTTCCCTGCCATCTGTATAAAGCTATGACAAAAAAAGGAAACATTTCCTTTCAAATTCTCGAAGAAACTTTTTTCCTTTCCTTTTGAACAAGAGATAAAGTTCTTTCATTAGACAGATTAGATCAAGACTGTGTTAAATTTTTATTGAAATTCTGATAAAAAAAAAAAAAAAAAACAACTGTGAACATGTATCCTAATTGCTTTGAATGTAAGAGTTAGCAAATAATCATATAACATTCTTAAGTAGAGAAACAGAAAAAAGGTTTAAGAAATACTCAGGTGTTATCCTACCAGTTTTCGAATTAGCTACAATTATAAACTATGATTTTGGTCTAGTTTAACATAGACTGACTCCTAACTGAGCTTCTTAAGATAGTAACCTAAATACATCAGCAAGCGCTTATTAAGAGGAGACCTTTCTGCCTTTGCAAACAAAGTTACAAATAATGAGGAGAATTTGCTTCATGAGACAAGAACAAAGCAACAAAAAGCTTTTGGAATTTTTCCATTAAAAAGTTATCTGTCAAATGCATCAAATTGATGAACTTGAAAGCAAAGGCTAGTATACACTGAACACAGTTTCCCATTTACCTAGTATAGGCAATTCCATGCATCATAGCATAAATCTTACATCTCTGTTCCATGGCATTTTGTCTCACTTTTGCTACTTTATTTACTATGACCGAGATCACCTGTTTATCAGGCAGTTTACATTTCTTCCATTTTGCTATATCCTCTTTATGGGTTGGATTAGAGACAGACTATCGTCCAACAATAACTCTTCTCAGTATCCCAGAAGCCCAGGCTCTCCACTGCAAAACACTGTTTACAAAATATTTTTGGCACTCTGAAAGAATTAGAGGTTCTCATTTAAATTTTATGACACAGAATCCAGAAGCAGCATTAAAATTTTTAGGTCTAGAAGGGACATCCAAATGCCATCACAAATTCTAATCATATGCTGCTGGGACATCTAGTCTTGTAAGCGTAAGTGTCTTTTGGCAAGGAGAAAATCCTTTGCGTCAACATCACAATCTTGTTTTCACATCTGGCATTTCCAATTGGAGGGTCACATTTCAGCTCCTCTCACTTTCTTGATTACCTTTACCTAAGTCCTGTGGAAAACACCAATACGCCTTTGCCTCCCGACTGCACAGGAGAACAGAGGGAATAAAACCACTGCCGCGCACACAGAGAGGACGATCAGAGAATATACCCACATTTTTAACCAGCTAGGAAAAATTTAATATGAAGTACACACCAGCTGGAATTTAGAGTTGCCTCTATGTTTTGGTTCAGGAAAGCACTGCAGCAAGTGCTTAATACCAGCTTTGTCTCAAAACAGTTGTATTTCAGCATCTTTGTAACACTTACAGACTTCAAAGAGACAGCAACAACCCCAGCCCTCGCACCCATCACTGCCCAGTCATCTAGCAAACCACATTTTAATATCAGCACAGGAGTAATCTAATACTGTCGATAAGATTAGAGGCACGGACGTACCCAAGCAATCAACAGGTACCTGCATCCTCAGGACCTCCCAGCGCCAGGAGAGGCTTTGGCATTTCCCTTGCGCAGCAGGGTTGGGGGACCCGGAGCTACAAGCGAGAGGAGCACCCCTCGCGTCAGCATCCAGGTCGAGGACCACCTCTTTGCTGCTACTGTTAAGTCACTTCTGGATTTCCCCGTCTTGCAAAGGGTTTCTCACTGCCAGTGAGCTACTGTCACCGACGTACAGAAAACAAGTGTTTGCTTTCTATTCTGCCGCTACTTTTAACTGAAATGAGATCAGCCTTTACCCTCTACTTCTTCACCCTCAACTCATCTGAACAACATAGGAAGGGTTTGTTCTGCAACACGAATCAAAGCTGATATTAACCATTATATTTTCCTTCAGTATCCTGAACTTGTTTTCTCCCTAGATTTTAACTTATTATTTGCATGAAAAACTTCTGTCAATTCTCTACTAACCAGTATCAAAATGCTCATAGTATTTTTCTCACATACGGCAAGAATTAAGCATGCATTTGGCTTATTTCTGTGAAGCTCCTACAATAACAACTATTCCAAGTACTTCCTGCAACACAAAAAACTAAATGCAGTGTTGTTACACGTTTTTTTTTAATCCCCCACCTCAGTCTGCTGTGTTTTTCTCAAATCCTCAGGTCCTAACCTCATGTGATTACATAAGTTCAAGCTGATTTATTTTTGTTTGCCTTCTTTTCAAATATATCTACAGTTCTGTGATTGCTGAAGAAATATTCAAAACTCAATTCAGATGTTCCCAAACACTCATCTATACACATACAGCCTTTCAAATGACCTGTTAAATCACCTGGAAAATGTTAGAGTGAATTTCATAACTGGGGAACCTTAAAAGAACGAACCCCACAGGTTGGTCTAGCTGCAAGTCCTTCAGCACAGCAACCAGCCCCAACGTTTGATTTAGTCTAGCCAAGGAAAGAGAGTAGATATACACACGGTGACTCCATGTTTAAGAGGAACCAACAGCTGAGCACCTGTAAATATTGTACTTAAATATTTGGGTTTGCATGCCAGAAACTGGGTGTTCTCCAATCACATATGCTGCAGACTAGAAGCTATTATATAGGTACACGTATGTGACACAAATATCTTTCTTAGCACTTCATTGTGAAAGTCAAAGGATTCCACCTTTCCCCTCCATGTTTATGGTCTTCTCAAAATAAAGACAAAAATTTTAAAAAGCATTTTCTCCTCCTTTTAGGAATAATAGTATAATAAAATTACCAGATGTAAGAAAAACATATCTGTGTTCAAATTCTATAAATCTTGATACATACTATGACTCCATTTTACCATATACAATTTTACAGAGTTCTTCCTGTGTAAAAATTGCCTTTTTTTCTTATAGCTGATTTCAGATTCATTCCAGCTAATTTTGTTGCACATTCCAGTGATTAAAGCTGGAGCCACAAGGTGCTTCTTCAGTTTCATTAATGCCAAAGCACCTCAGGGTTCTGTTCAGCACCAGTAATACTAGATTTGCCAGGAGCTTAATGGTCAAAAACATTTTCCAGGGTAGTCCAGGGACTTCATATCAAGAGCGCTCCATGAGGTGAACTCTTCCTGGTCCTCATTTAGGTCTAGTAGCAATTATAAAGCCATAAAAGTAGAATGTCCTTTTTTTGCTTAATATTCATAATATTTAAAAGATTGAAAAAAAGAGGGGAGTATAAAGTCATGAAGGAGGAAAACAAAATTGTCGTTTGATTTTCTTGCATTACTTGTTTAGGTATGCAGGCAAGTCCCTTAGTGCACAACTCCAAAAAATTAACTAGCTTCAAAAAAAAAAAAAAAAAAAAAAAAAAGCGCAAAACCCAAAAAAATTAAATAGCTTCAAAAAAAAAAAAAAAAAACACCACACACACACAGTTCTGCTAAATAGAATTTTGAAGGAAGAGGAGGAAGGTTAAGTGCCTTAACATCCACTTAGCTTAGGTTTAGCGCTCAGCACAGCAAGCCTTCCACCTTAAAAAGCAGCATGCAGAGAGAGAAGTAAAACAGCATGACCAAATGTGCATATTTTGTTGCTTGCACAAAAGGGAGCCTCATTAATGGAGAAAAAAAAAAAAATAAAATTTAAAAAAAAATAAGCAAATAAGATACCACTACAGCTTCTAGGTTAAGGGAGATTGCCACAAAGTATTCTGAAATAGATTTTAAAGCTTTCACTTGGGTGAAGGTAGCTCATTTTTGCTTAAATGTGATTCTGCACAAAGAAAAGGAAATTGAAGATATCCATTGAAAATGCACTTGAAATAAACTTTCTGAGAATCACTGTGCTATAAAGTCATCTTTTTAATCAAGTGCTACATTTACTTGAGCCCAATTGAAATGTGACATAAAGCTATTGCGTGGAAAGCCTTGATTTTTGTAGTAAGCATAGGGATAATGTGCAAATACCATATAAAATACTTGATAATCTGACCATCCTGACAGGATGGACAGCGCTTCTACCACCGCACCCATAAAAAAAAATTCTTCCGTAAGCACATATTATCTTGACACCGTTACACCCGAGCCAGAGCATTTTCTCACACGCAGAAAGATAAGCAACGACTTACCACCCGCCGCGCGTGCTCAGTGGCATGGCGAGCAATCTGCCTATGCAGATAGGAAGGGCCTGACCACCCCTCAAAGCCTGTTACCTCGCTGATTTACATCAGTGTAGCTCCACAGCCCACAGAGCACTGCCAATCCACAAAAGCTGGGGAATGAGTCCCAGGGCTGCAGTATCTTCCTTGCCAGTTCACAGCAACCTGCAGCCTTTATTTCTGTAAGCGGTAATGACAACTGGAAGCATTCAATCCCATGTCATTTTGGGACTATTTATTCCAAGCCTACTAGCCTGCTGCATTTGCCAAATCAGAATTGAAATGAGTTTAAAAAAAAAAAAATAAAATAAAAATCTAGAGTTTAATTCACAGATACAACAATCACACAAAAGAAAACTCAACCATACTGGGTGAAATACATATATACAACAATATTTTAAACGTACCAAGAGAAGCAGAATAAAGTTTAGGGCTATGACATAAGGATTAAAGTCCAGTTCACAGCAGCTAAAGTGTTTGTTGCAGAAGTGTTTGTTATGAAACCCTAGTCTGAGTACAAAGACGCTGGTATCACTGGCCTTGACAATTAGCTTCAGTAACAGCTTCAGTGACAGTCCAGAAAACACGGCCAGCCTACAGCTATGCAAGAGCGCAGTGACAGCCTGCAGCATCGTTACATGCTAAGTTACCGGCAAGTTTAGCAGCACAGGAGGATAATACATTGAGTTGCAATCTTCTGATAATATTTGATCATCCTTTACTGATTATTCTCTTGGTATAAAAATAATTGCAAGGAGAAATAAAAGAGGGATGAATGGAGAAGTGAAATAGATGAAATGTGTATCTTTTCCACCTTCCCCATTGCTTTTTCCTCATTTTTTCCCCCTTTTTTGAAACAAAAGAAAAGGGACTCCTCTTAAACCGAATTAAAATGAAACTGGCACTGAAAATCCTGGCCTACCTCATTAGGTTCTGGTACCGCATGCCTTTTTCATATGATTACAGTGGGCTGATTAAGAGTTTTCAGTCAACATCCATAGCAATAGGACCAGGGAAATGCAAATCAAAATGTTTCCCATAACCATACATTTTTACTGTTATAAAAGCTGTCAATAGACACATTCTCCACATTTTTGTCTTTGAATCAGCCAGTAAAAGATTTGCAGGAATATACTTTATCTATGGACTGTTCTCCGCAGAAACTGCTTTAGATGTTCTATTTAACCTGGGCCACAAATACATAGTGGGTGACTTAAAACCTCAGCTTGCAAGAAGGGTGCATTGGTGTTAGTGGGAATTTTTCTGAGACAGCTACTTACTGGCTGGCTGTTTCTGAGACTCAAAAGACTGCAAGTATTTTTAAGTACAAAAATTCCGTTAGATAAACATTCTTAAACAACTCTATCTGACACAACAGGGAGAAAAATTTTCTGTTATTGCCTACAATAGGAGCTCAGACCAAGAAAGGAAACACAGTGCTTCTGTACGCTTTCTCCCTCTACCTTCAAAGTGGATTGGGTTAGGGAGGTTATTGATTTTATTCCAAGTAGAAAAGCTATTCCAGAGTTAGGCTGATTTCAAGGTTAGCAGCCTTTTCTCTGCGGATCCCACCTGGGGAGCTGGCACAGATCAAGTGATTTGCCAGTGTCTCAAAAGCAAAAAAGGATCCCCATCTGAGCCAAGCAACTGCGCCAGATCTCTCCAGACCTACGTCGGTGCCCAGCCTGGCAGGCCAGCTTCTCTACCTAATCAATAAAGCCAGTCACATAATGCACAGAGGGAAAGCATTTACTGAAAGAAGAGCGCTGAAGTGAGCTAGATCTGCAGTCCCTTCGTGTAAGTTTGTAAGGATCAGAGCCCCCGGCACAGACCACTTACCGGAGGAACGTGGTAGG
This sequence comes from Podiceps cristatus, assembly GCA_000699545.1. Lineage (NCBI taxonomy): Eukaryota > Metazoa > Chordata > Aves > Podicipediformes > Podicipedidae > Podiceps > Podiceps cristatus. The sequence goes on along the minus strand of KL289357.1, from coordinate 1,824 downwards.
ACTCTGACAGATTGGCTCCGGTACGGCTCTGACAGATATTTTGCACCCCTGCAGATTGTGTTTGCTATAACGTCTCAACCCAAAGTCAGACCTTCCCTCGCTGGAATGCTGGTGGAAAGCCTTGCCTTCCCTTGAACATCGTCTGCTTTGAAAGAGTCGCTCAAACCCAGATCCCTTAAAACATTTAAATTCAACTAGACATTTGACTGTGGAGATCAACTAGATCTCTTGTTCAGACCTATTGAATTAACTGCTTTTGAAATTTGGCACTAAGTCATTTAGACACAGAATTAATAAAAACCCACACCTAATACTGAGGCGCATGGTTCATAAATGGCCTGCCATTTACACCCACTATGAATCAATAACTTTTATCCTTTTGCTTTCCATCCTTAAAACAGCTGACCTGTTCCAACATTTTTTGCTCACATCAAATGTCAAAGCAAATACTGATTCAGTTCAAACACTTTTCTAAACTTTAGAGACTCTCTGTTCTCCTTCCTGGCGACCCTTCAGCCATTTTCCTCTTCCCCATATATATAAAAGCAGTGTCAATAACTTCTCTACAGTACAGATAAACAATCTCCCATTTTCTTCCTCCGTGTGCCAGTTGCTCCCTACTCTCTCTATAAAAACCTTAATTTTTATTTTTATATACATAACAAACATATGCATATATGTATGTATGGACTTTTAAATATGGATTTGAAATAATATGTCGTAGTTAATATTAATGTATACTATATATACAGTCCCCTCCATACATTTAGAATCTAGTGTATACTTCAAGGTATTACAACTGCTCTTCAGTACCTGGTGCTCTGCAATTTCACCAGTTCTGTAACTAACTCTCACCATCCATCAAAACATATTTGTATTTCTTTCAGTACCTCACTCTATTTAAGGAACATGTACAACTGAAAACATGTAGGTTATCCAAGCTATCAAACAACACACATATTAGAACTATGTTTAAAAACAGAAAGAACCAACCAACCACACGAAAAAACCCTTGATGTTAGTTGCCTGTATCAGCTGGTTTTGCCCCCAGAATGATAAATTACAATCGTCAAATTCTATGCTGAGTCAGAGAATACGTTTTGATCCAGTGCAGTGTTCTTTTTCTGTCTTTATACACGGAATACACTTTATATCACCATTCTCTCATGCACATGGTTATGTTTGTGTTTCGAATGCAGGGGAAATAGCGAATTAATAACATCCTTGTTCATGATTATTCAATGGGGATGTAGCAGGCTGATGGAGAGTACTGGCTCCCAGAAGCACGCTCGCTGAGAGGCACAGGCTCACCACACACAGATGGACACAGCAACTACTGTCCGCTTAGGCTGAATGAAAAGCGGTTAAACCCGCTCGTTTGCTAGCAGCACCCAAAACAAGGCTACCTGCGCTAACAGCGAAAGGCAGCGGTGAACTGCAAGCACCAGAACGGAACAGAACGAAAGCGCAAAGCAGAAGCACCTCTGCCTGCACCTCCAAGGAGCTGAGAGGAGCTGCAGAGGCTCCACGATCTGAAAGCTGGAAACAAAGCCATGAGAAAGCCAAGAGACTCCTGCCAGGGGACCAGTAAGTTTTTAAACAAGAGTTGATGTTTTTCAGCTGCATTAAATCTTACATGTTTACGTTCTTTGGATAAGGAGCATCAAAAGCAACCAGCTTTTGTCACCAAATTCTCCTCCCAACAGAAACAACCTGGAACCAACATGACTAGCATTAATTTCTCAGACCAATTAATGTCATAATTAATGTCATAGTACATAAGACAGCTGAAATGTCGGAGCGATCAGTGGGAGACAAGCACCA